>VBVQ01001390.1:7947-35628 GCA_011636635.1 Tetramorium simillimum
ATATAATAAATAATCAATAAAACAAAAAGAGAATTTACAAAATAAATTTAAATTATGTTGAAAACAAGTAGCAAGATGGAAGAATATTACGATAATATATATTGATAGTATAAAAATAAATTAATGAAAGCACACATTATAATAATATCAGAAAATTGTATACTTATTATTTTATGAATATTAAAATATTTTGTTAATAACGTTTAGTTAATAAAGTTTAGTTTCTAATGTCTAAAAATATAGAGTATTTACTTAAAAACATTAATAATTATCCAGCGCAACTAGTCACAAAAAATTTTAAAAGGTTATTTTGTCGAGTTAATTATTTTTTAAGTAAGATTGTTTCGTTCCAACGAAATTTTGATCAAAATATCGAAAAAAGATACATAATATTTTTAGAAATATTTTTAGAAATATTAACTCCATTTTTCTTTCGAGAAATTTACAATTGAAAATATATACGACACTCGAGTGATCTTCGCGTGACCATGTCTGATGAGACCCTTCGAATTTAAAACAAAAAAGAAATAAATGAAAGTTGTATTTACTGGCGATGTAAAAAAAACGGGCGTATCCTGCACGTATCGCTTTGCGCTTCTCTCGTGAACCAATAAGCGCATCCATGCGAGCTACCTGCAATTTATGTCGGGCCGTACGAACCGAACTAATTTCAGTAACAACCGCGGCGGGTCAGATCGGATGTAACGTCGGTCTCCCACGGGAGTCCCCGTCGCTGTGTCCTGGCACGCATAACCGGAAACGGTACGGTTCCAACGCGCAACGGTCATCCCCCTTTTTTTCCACCCCTCTACCTCCCTTGACGTCCATCGCTTTTTTAAACTCTCGCGCCCGCAGTCAGTCGAACACGGACACGGCAGCGGACATCGTCCAATTTTCCGCGTTTTATTGTATTTTATCGGCAGCAGCGGATATCTTTAATCCGGTTGCTGCGCGAATTTTTATCGTTACGCCAAAAATATTTGGCTTTAGAAGCACAGCAATGAAACCGTAAAGCGCGATTATCAAAATAATTGATGTAACGTAACCCCACGCAAAAAGTCAATAAAAAAGCAGTAAAATTGTAACATTAAGATTGATTGTAACAAAAATGAAAATCAAGCCTTTAGCTTAAGATAGAAGCTTAAAGATCGAAAAGTAATTTTAAAAATCACAACATTTAAATAGATAACCGTGTTTCATTAAACAGAAATAGATTTTTAAATTAGCCAAAGCACGTTTCCAAAATCTATCTCCAGAAAATTACATCGTAAGATATGGACTACTCCATTTATGTGACCCATGACATACATCAGTCACCCATTTTCGTCCGAAATCGACCCGATTAAACGAGAAATATTTTCAGGAACGAAACGATGTCAAAGCGACGATATTGAAGCGCTCTGTTTTCGATAGAGTCAACTGCTGGTGAATCCGTCCAGGGATTTTTCCATCCGGGTAAAAAATACTTTTTATTACCGTGGCGCAGCCGCGATGAACTTTCAGCGTTTAATCTCGAAGAGTCGGGACGCGATTCGAGCGAGTCCGGGCTTTTATTACGAGTGTGCCAATCGTGCGTAATCGCGTTCGCACAATCGTCGCCCGATTGGTTCGTTAGGTGTGTATTTATGTAAAATCGCTTATCATAATTTACACCATCGCGCGTTAATATTCAGTCAGCGCTATCCGTAATTTGCAGTTTTCAACCGGGATTTATATTCAATTATATCGCATGGCTCTTTCCCTAAAACCGTTCGATCGGCGTACGATTATAGATTCAGTGGCGAACGATTACAGATATAATTCGCGGAAAAGTGATACACATTAAGTATTCATTAATTTCTCTTTTTAATACCGGAAGTCTTCTACATCAAAAAGTGAAAAATTAAATTCTCACTAATTAATAATGAAATAAGTACTATAATATGTAAATGTAAAATCGGTTTATTAATATTTGAAATGGTAAAAATGGAATCACGCAAGTATTTAGGTAAAGCAATTTTTTGAAATATTTAAAAATATTTTTTCCGATTAACTCGTAATCAATTTATGCTATATATTTTAAATATGCATTTTAATCTATAAAATGCATATTCAAAAGGGTGATTTGTATGTGTGACGTCTCGGTTTTAATTTTGAATATATTCCGTCTACAATTTCAGTAAAATCAGAATGCACAAGTTATTCTTTTCGGACCTGCCTCATAAAATGCAACTACAATGTACAGCTGAGCGGCATTATCTTTAACCGCGCATGCATTTATAAGAGAATAAATAAAGAGCAATGGTATCGGGGCACCCCTCTCGGAAAGTGCATACTGCTTGAGATTTAATTACAACGCTCCGGAGGCTGTGCCGGGCAAAAAGAGTTTGTAAGAACTTATGAATATACGAGGGCTTTTACGACGACGTTAATAGAAAGGTTCCTGCCGGCCCGCAAAAACGCAGCTAAGCTGCGCCCTATTCGCTCGCAGTTTACCAACCCCCGGGCCTTTCGAAGTATCGAACGGCTAAGTTCAATCGGGAGCGCGATATTAATATGCGCAAAGCGCCCTTTGGCGAGCCCTTCTCATACTTGACCTCGAAACGAATAATTCCATTCGCCAAGCACGGCAACTACCGTACCAGAGGCAGTTAGACTTCGCTGGAATATTACCGCAATCCACGTGCGTGCATCTGTGTGCGTGCGTACGTGTACGTGTGTGCATGCGTGCATGATAATACGACAGTGAACTAATTCTATTAATTAATTAGTGTGCATAGAGCGTTACCGAATTTGCTTTACATCCATTATTTTATCTCTAATATTTATCAAGCCCAGATATTGATACCGTGATCGGATTTATATTATTTGATAGAGCGAAAAATTTTTTTAATTATAAGGATTAATAATATTGAAATTTTTGCGTGATTAAGTATAACCATGGAGAATGGTAGTAGCTAAACAAAAGATTTTTTTTTTCTTTTATTACTTCTCCTGACAAACTGACCGTTAGAATTTTTATTCTCCGCGATATCTTGCAAAAATTCAAAGCTTTGTATTACAAATTTTTACATTGAGTTTTTAATGACGTTGTAAAATATACATACGGCACCGGTATTCGTAACAAAATTGTGCTGTAAAATTTTAATCAATCAAACGGTTCTATTTAATTGGACTTTTTTCCCTTCTCTTGAAAATCCATCGCGCTCCTCTTTATGCCCTCCTCACGGTTGACACTCGAAATATCGCGGACGGGACACTCATGGAGAGAGGGGTGGAGACCGAGAATTAATAGCCGGTGGCACAAATTGAACGAGGGAGGAGAGGGGGAGGGCTTCCAACGCCGCGGAACGACTACGTGATTACGGGTTAATCAGAATTAATTAAGTACCGTGGCATGCGCGTCACTACTTCGTTACTGTGACGTGTCAAGTGCCATCCCCCGCCCCCCGTTGTACACGGGTTCGGTCCCCACCGGCGTTGCCGGCGGACCAAGTACACAGGTATACGTGTGCGCCTGTGTGATCCTAATGAATGATATGCGCCCGCATACGCCCGCATATTGTAAGCCCTCCGGGATTTAAGCGCGGCGAATCCCCGACAGAACAAGGGGTTAAATCAGACGCGAGATGCAACCGAGAATGTTAAGCGAATGATACCCGCGTCTCATCTTAACCCTCTGAAACCTGCACGTATGTATAATGAGACGTGAGACTTGGTTTATCCACAGTCAATTTCTCAATACGATACAGAGAAATATCAGAGTTGCGGAGAATTTTCATGTCAATAGCATTTTTAATTAAATTTCTTTTAGCACGAAATATAACTCGTATTGAACTTAACATTTAAAAGTCAGTTTAGAATCAGTGTACGAATATATATAACGCAAAAAATTCAGTTGCGTAGAAAAGAAAACGAGAGAAAGAGAAAATTAATTTGAATTATACAATATTCACAGCAAAACAGCCCTTATAAGAAAAAATTTTAAAAGAATGTTATTATCAATTGGCAATTAATAAAGCTCGTAATCCGGATAAAGCGCTTCGTTCATTTATCCGCAGTGTGATGTTTACCATGAGAACAGGTAGTTGCAAGTGTTGCATTAAGAAGCCACGAATTTGTGGCAAACTTTCTTGCGTGTATCGGCGCGAATAAATGTTACCGCAACGAGATAAACTCGGAGGTTTACGCGAGCGCGCGCGCGCGCGCGTTCTCTCTCTCTCTCTCTCTCTCTTTCTCTCTCACTTTCACTCTTTCTCTTTCCTTTCCTCAACAGCGGATGCGGCTGCCACCGCCGCAAAAGTTCACTTGATATTCGCCAACTTGAAAGTATGCCGGGACGAGTGTGCGGAAACGCAGCGAACGCAAGAATATATCCCCGCGAAACGGGGAAATTCCTGGAGCGACGAAGTTGCACGAGGAGGATGGTGGCACTAAATGCATCGCGGTGCATTCTCGGAGGATGATGATCAGCCGCAGCGCTTCGGGGCGAACTTTCGGAACAAGCTTCTTACATCTCTGTACCGCCTGTTATTAGCACGTAGGCTAATAACACGTGGTACAGCGGTATCTAATTCTGAACAAAGTTCTCATCCGGCCGATTCGCTTCGAAACTGGCGCGCGAGCGGCGCTAATCACTGCTAGTACTGCAATCATAGGCGTCAATGCGAAAGCATGTAAGCGAGAAGAGAGAATGAAACGGAATCAAATTTTAAATAGAATCAAATGTGGCAGGGATATCTTTGTAATTTACACGCTTCGTCTATGTAGACATTAGTTTTGGGAATAGCGTCACGTTTTAACGCTACATTATAACCGAAAGCGTCACGTATCGCTTGATTTTCATAATATCTCTTTATCTTCCATGAGAGTGCGATGTGGCGTCAACAGAGTTTTGCAAAAGCACCAAACTGTCGTTGGCATTCAGCGCATTAATCCTTTATGACCTAAACTTCTTTAAGTACGAGCACAGCTGTACGGATGCACGAGGCGCAAGTTGCCCGTGTGACTCGCTCGTTTGTATACAAGCAGGAAATCCTACTTAATAAGTCTATGAGAAGCTATAATAAACTAGGGCAAAACGATTTCTCGCCAGAGCAATGTTAGTCATATGTTTAATAACCAAAATAGCAAATATTTCTATCGTAATAAGTCCCAGCAGTAAAGAATACAACAAACGTCTCCGTGCGTTATTTCTGCATTATTTCTCCGCATTCTTTATCGCCTTGCCGTCTCTTTGTGCGCAACTCATTTTTTCCGGCAATTCCCATAACTAAAACATCTAGCGACTGGTAATTCAGATCGAACGCAGAAAAGAGAGATTGGGATTCGAAGCTGAAATCCTTAGAGGCTTTGATTTCTCCAGCACTTGTAACAACGTTGCGCGGGAGTCCTTCGCCCATTTTTCCCTTCCTTCGGATCACGAGTACGAGCGCAATAAAAGCGCGAACGAGCGGAAAGTATCTGATCGGCGTTGAATAGACGGAAGAAAAGAAGAGGCCGAGAAACGGAGGTAGAAGCGGGCGGCGGAGGGTCTTGAAGAGAAACGTAATTTCGAGCGGCTCGTTGGCCGTAGGCCAACTTGAACACGTACAACGCAGCGACACGGTGATGCCCTATGCCTAACAATGTCGTCAAAAGGCGTCTAATTAAATAAGACGCCGCGAGACACACGCGGGTACGTCGCGACGCTAACAAGCCTCTGAAGAATACACGCCGGCAGTATCGTCATCATCATCATTGTTACCGTCACAGACGTTGTTGGCAACTCGTTAGAAGAGGAAGCTGGAGTATCATCCACGAGGAAGAAAACCTTGTTTAATTGTAGTGCTTTCTATTCCAAAAGAGGAGAAGAACTCCGATAAATCAGGCAGCAAGATTCTATATTCTAAAATTCCTATCGATTTTATCATCAATTTTTTTCTACTTCAAAAATCGAGGATAATTTTTGTCTCTGATTTTATAAAGATAAAGGATAATTCCGGAATATAGATATGAAAACGCAATGATATTACTCATTAGTAAGTCGAATTACGCGTAACGCGGTAATCAGCGTGACGATATAACGTTAAGATGTACTCCACCTTTAATAACATCATCAATCGTGGAACGTTGACGACGGGTGCACCGAGGGAGCGATGCAATTCTCCAGAGGGTGGTTCGCCGTACGACGCGATATTCTTACCCTCTGCTTGCGTCCGTAAATATCGCGCAATTACTTCGTCATCACGTGCCGCGACGCCAGGCACACACGCGATCACGCGATTGGCGTGTCCGCCGGAAGTAAAATCACGGCCACGTGGAAAACTTACTCGCGCGCGAATACGACATTTTCCATTGTTCGCCGTCACATGTCCTTTCATTTTCCGTCAGCGCGATATTATCCGGTATAGTTGTATTTTTTCGAAGCGAATGAGAATAACCATTTATACGAGTTCGTACTTTACTTGGAAGAGCGTAGTCGGGGCATACATGGTTCACATAAAAATTTATCTATGAAATATATAGATTTTTTTCCTTTTTCAAAATCTTTAAACTCACAATTTTCTACTTTTGAAGCTTTATGTCTCGAAGTAAGAACTGTTGCATCCGTATTAAAATAGCGCTTGCGTGCCTGAATTAAGTGAAAATTGTTGCTGTTGGCGATACACTTAGTGTAATTAACAGTCCAGGATATCTGCCTTTAGAAAGAAATTCTTGAAATTCACAGTGCACGAGACATGGGAAACTTCTATCCAATCTCCTAATAGATATGTTGGATTTTTCAGAGAAAGTTGAGCGAGGGTCTTAAAGAGATGCTCGCTACTCTTGAATGACAGTGGCCACGAAGCTTACTTCGACTGCTGAAAAAAGCGAGAATATTATGCGGCATCTAATTCTACAGAGTAACGACTAAGCCTGCTATATGCAGTGGCAAAGCCGAAACTCGATACCATCCAAGCGACGTTGTCGGAAGAAAATGGTCGCGGAGAAACGCTTTGTCTCTTAGATTATTTAAAAGATGGTACGTTAAGATCGACAGTATCTTGCGCGGAAAGCTCCTCTCGGTAAAAATTTAAACCAACTTCAATCGCAATACCAATTTATCTTTCTACTTCGTATAAATATTTCATATTACGTATCGCAAGAATCAGTTCATAGACCGATATCCATTTTTACTTAATTTGCCGAACTTGCAAAAATTGCCAACGTATTGTGTCGCATAATTTAATGCCAAATATAATTTTCTGCTCTTGTGAATTTTTCCAATTAAAGCCGCAAATCAAACACGAATGAAATAAAAATTAGCAACGTTTAGCACTGAAGACAATAAATCAATTAAAAAGAAATTAAAAGTAACTAGGAAAAATACATTAATGGATAATTATGTTTAAATAAAAATAACAGCAAGGTAGACAAATAGCACGAATTAAAAACAAACGATGGCGAAATTGCCAGTACAATTTTTCTCTTTTTTTTTGTTTCATTGTCTTTTAACTTTGAATAAAATATTCAACGGCTTCCGCGAGCGACATCGATTCGCCGTCTGCGTTAACAGCGCTTCCTTTGAACGTCGACGATAATAAAGCAGCGATAAAGTAATCCGAATAAATTCCTCGCGGCGCGCCGGGGATGAAAGACGGCGTCGTGTCGGTAACGGAGGGAATCAAAGCTCCCCAAGGGGCCGTGAAACGAAACTGTCCCTCGCGGCAAGGAATTCCTTCGCGCCCCGTCGAAATTCCGTGCATCCGGTAAATACGCGGAAGGCGCCACGCTGGAATTCAATCATTATGCGGGCTAGCCCGTCGCCCGACGGTCCGCGCACGCCGCTTTACTTCTCACCCCCGTTCACCGCATTGTTGGTCAGCTTGTGACACACAAGTTCCAAACTAGTAGAATATTCCTACGAGCCTTCCGCGAGCCGGTGACAACTGTCTTGGGGCTTCCCGCGGCATTCGCCTTACATTGACGGAGAAAATGCGTTCGATAGAGATAGAACGTCTTGTTAGAACTTGGTGACAATGAAAGACCAACACATTGAGAATCGTCGTAAAATATAAAGCATATCGTAAAGAGAATTGTAGAAAAAAAATCGCAAGATTAGGATATTAGGGCATAGTAGGAAAAATGGTACAAGAAAAATTCGTAGGAGAAATACGTTTCTTTTTAAGGTACTCGAGGTAGCTTGATGCACTTCTCGAACATTTCGACGTATGCCACGCGATGCATCATTCATGGTAGGTACGCCAAGATTATGGATTGGTCTATAAATCAAGTGGAAAAAAGGCGCGTGATTCTACTTCATGTTTGAAATGAAATTTCCGTAGGGTGATGGCCCACGTGTTCCATTCCACACGAAAACTTAACGAACGAATTGCGATCAAATTTGAAATACATAGCTGACACGATTGAGTTATTTTCACATTCTAATGATTTATACAACATTTATATATTTAATGAATGCTAATTTCAATCTGATTAATTTTATTTTTTATTTTTACTAAATATATAAATATAAATATATATATATATATGTATATATGTAAAGAGACGTGAGGTTATAAATGCATTATAAAAGTCATGAGTTTCTGATATATTTTAGAACATTTGCTACTATTATACATTTTTTATTCCGTCATAATAGATGCAAATAATTTATTTCTCAAACATATACACATACGCTGACCTTTTATAAATGTTAATGAGAATACAATTACTGCATCTATACGAGAGCTTTTTTCAAACCACCAATTATCAGAGTTCTGCTAGACATTTTATTTCCAATCTCGACTAATTTTTCTCTTTTTCAACCAGACGAGATATTTTCAACTGTCGACGAAACCCAGCAGAGAGCAGTGCGAAAATTATATAACCGACATAGATCGCGTTGTAGTGGTAACATGGAAAATTTACTTTTACGAGGCGATAAATAAACCACCAACTTCGTTTGCGAACTTCGAAGTACCATCGAGAAAGAACGTTTTCGGCGTTTGTCGTGGCGTAGATCACATTATCCGCGGAGCATGACATTTATGTTCGTGAAGAACGGTCGACTTCGAAACTTGGATCTGACCGAGCTAAACTTCGTTAATTTTGATTCGTTTGATTTTACGGTCGTACATAAACATACGGTAAACGGCAATTTTACTTTGTTCAGAGGTAAATTATTCTCGAATTATTGGAAAATTAGAGAACATACAAGTTAGAGAATAAATCTCTCCTCTCTCCCTCTTTTAGAAACATTATCTTTCACTTCTTTTTAACTTAATTATGGTTTATTTGAATATGTATTAACTTCTTGGCTATTATAATATTTTGAAATTAATTAACGTGATATTGCAACCGCGTAATTAGTATGGAAAAAAAAACGTATCTATTTAAATGCGCATATTTGAATAGTTTGATCGAAATGAGGATCACGCAATCAGAATACGGAAGATTGACGAATACGAAACAGTGACGACGATATCGGCCCCCAGGGGTGTTAGGCTGTCCCCCTAAGAGGCAGTCGATATCGTGCTATCGAAGCTCCGACGTGTACAAGGGTAAATCATGGCACCCTCTACCTCTATTGGGGCTGATGGGGTGACGAGCGAGCGTGATGGCAAGCACTAGCGAGCAGCCTGTCTCCGTCATCGTCGTCGTCGTAGTCGTCGTCGTCGTCGTCGTCGTCGTCGTCGTCGTCGTCGTCGTCGACGACGACATCGTCGGTAGTATTAGTAGTGGTTAACGGGGATAAGGGAGGAAATGGAGGGTGTTGCCGAGTCCCGACATGCCTCGCTTCGATTAATCAATGGGAATGGCATTTCGGAGAGGTGCTAGGCGGAGGTGACGGTGGAGGTGGCGGTCTGTGTGCCCTTCGAGGATGCCAACAGAAGTGACTACCGTCACGCGGATTGAAGGCCAGAGAGGCAGAGGAGAGGAAAGAGAAGAGATGACGACAGGGTGGACACTTTTGATGAATGGTGCCCACGAACGGAGCCAGTAGGCTTCCGGTTTGCTCGCTCTCTCTCTCTCTCTCTCTCTCTTGCTCTCTCTTCTTGACTCTATCTCTTCCTTCTCGCTATTCACAGTCAAGTGGCGAAACCACCGAGACATGGAGAAGCTAAGAAGCCATGACGTGAATTATCGTCCCGTCCCTCGCGCGCGTCGACAAACAGTGAGATCGGCTTGGCAAGAGGCCTCGACAGAAAATTATAATGCCGCCATGAGATATCGCTTATGCCGAGATTGGCGATGTCAAATATCGACGACGCAACCGCAGTGTTCCGCCCGCGAGAATTCTCTATCGCATCCGAAAACGCAATCAAAGAATTAAAGATTGAACGTCATTCACTATCTTCATCGACCTTCATTCGTCAGCTTTAATTTTCACTTCACTGATAAAAGTTTGATGCTTTAATGGAATGAAGGATGGTGGGATTTCCAAACTTTTGTCGTAACAGCTAATGAGCATTGCCGCTCGTAAAATCGTTATTAGAAGTCGACTTTGAATCCGTTTAACGAATGAAGATGTAATCATCTCTCAGTCATCTATTATAATTGCGTTTTACATTATTGTTTACCGTTTACTCAGATTTATATTAATGTCTCACATCATCGTGAAATCACCGGTGTGCCGGTTCTTTTTGTCCCGTCTCACTCTTTCGCGCAGCGAGAACGATTCTAATTCCCCGTTAATTAATGGAACGACGTCGGACGTCGTCCAAAAGTACGTAAGAAAGGAGAAGGGTACTTCTACTGCGAGAGAGTTCGCTGAAAGCCGGCCTCCATTCGTCACTGTCTAGGACAGAAGTAGACGGCAGGAGAATCGATCCCCCGCGTGTCATCCTTCTCTCCCTTTGTCGTTCCTGTCTTAGTGAGACCGAAGACGAGAAACTCCCACGCATCATCGACACGCATCGTGTCCCGTGACATTCCTCCCACACATATTGTACGTGTTTTATGATAATAGTGCTCCCCTCCATCATCGCCGCCGCCGCCGCCGCCGTCGCTGCCGCCGCTGATTCAGTATCGATCATTTCTCCATGTCAGAAACATGTTCGTGTATACATATATTTATTTTCGATTTATATTTTCTATAATAGAAATTTTTAGGATTGTTAAATTTTTAATATCCTATAAACACAGACATAAAATATAAATACAATAACCTAGGTAAACAATAAAAAAAAATATAATCATATAATAATATAATCATAACTGTGTTTTTTTTCCTCATTTCAATTGAAGATCTCTCCAAATCAGGATTATATTATTAATCAATTATTATTAATTGCTCTTTACATGTTTACTAAAAATCAGCTTGTATAGTACAAGAGAACAATTTAGAAAGAGAACAATACTAAACTCTAATGGAATTATTCTGTTAAATTTAATTCCTTTAACTTTTAAACAAATATTAACTGTAAGTTAGTTTACGATACACTATACTCAACGAAAATTGACGCGCGTACTGAATATGTGGCATTGAAAAGATTAAACTGATATTGAAACTATAATCTTTTAATTAACAATAAACTCGCTTCCTGCGCTCACTTTAAAGAGAGAATCTTGCATATCGTAGATAACTACTTATTTCTCGAATTTCCTCCTTTCCTTCATAAATACGTGCACTCGTGAGAGCAAAATGTGAGAAAGAGGTGGTGCGACTCTAAGTCCATTTTCTGCTGAATACAATTCGCGGTTACGAATTATGTGTCAGCTAACCGAGAGGCACGGTGGGCTGATGGAACGAGTGGATAGAAGGAAGAAGAGATTGGAGACGAGAAGAAGATAGAGAAAGAGAGAGAGGGGGTGGGAGCGAGTGCACGTGGGAGCAGACGGAGAGCGCTATCGCGAGTTTTCCTACTAGTTTTCCAGGAGTTACCCGAGCGGGGGGAAGAGGTGGAGTGTTAATTACCAGCCGGTTCTGGGCACGGGGATGGGTAGCGCCCCGCAAGCCGCCGCCGTGAGGCGCGGCGGGGTGCACGACTGGCGGATAGGAGAGAGAACGAGGGCGGCCGGGTGCGAGATAACGTTTTCAATTACCTGCAGGATGTGACGTAGTTATGAGTTAGCTACCCGGAGAGAGCGGAGCTTCACCTAGCTCACCGACCTATCCAACTGCTTCCAGAAGATGATGAGCCAAGATGGCCGGGACGGCGGGGCGACGGGCGGTCTGCGGTAGAAGCATTGGGAGGAAGGCCAGGAGGGTGGGCGCGATGGGAACGGATGCAGGTATCTAATACTTGTACAGCGCGTGTCTCCGCGAGATAAACTAAACCCGATTAGAGTCCCTTCTGGCTGCATCGTAACCGTGCGCGCTCGTGTCGCGGACGATTATGGATCGCGTTTTTCATCCTTTGCTTTTGCGAAAGCGTCCCCGTAGGGAAACTCGTTCCGTCCCTCATCAAGCACTCGCCGAGAAGAAAAGGCCTGGAGGGTTCCAGAATGGCGGGGGGGCGAAAGAGAGGGTTTGGTAGCGAGACCCGAGGAAAAGTCGGAAGAAAAATGAGAGGAAAGGAAGCGAGAACCGATCCAATTAGCGGACGACTTTAATGCATGAAGGGCAGATGAGTGGGCCAGCTTCTAATAATCCCTCGGGACTTTTATCCCTCGCTGTTTACGCTTCATTCGTTTCGAACGGCACGAATACCGTCCGAATCCCTTCGCTATGAAAATTTCAGGATATCGAGCGTCATTTTTCAAACGGTGACTTTGCACTGATTAGCGACCTTAGACGCTTTGCGAATTACTATTTCGTCGCGTCGCGTGAGAAAAAGATATTCGCGGCGCGAATGCAATCGAAATTCTGGTTACTCAAACGTAATCTGAAACATCTCGAAACCGGAATATTTCCTGCAATTAACATAACTAATGTGAGTGCATATTTAATCCTTTTAATACGCTTCCATGAATTACTTTTTACTCAGACGTCCTTTTAATACATTTTCGTCTTTCTACCTCCTGCAGTTATTATTTGTACTTTCTACCAGCGGCTAAACTCACAGCCGCTGAGCAAACAGTGGGCGCGAAAGATATACTTTTTCCTAATGTGCGCACCACATTGCTAGCTTCTGCCACTGACGTCATATTTATCTCCTTAACTGCGTGATTATGGCGTAAAAACTGGCCGGGGGAAGAACCGCGCGGCTCCACTCTGCTCCCGCTCTCGCATAATATATTATAATGCATGCGATGGGAAGTTGAAGTTATTTATAAGACCGCGAACCAAAATGACGTACAACGACAACGCCGTAAATCTTATTAATGTATTCGTCCAACGAATGTATTAAAGAATCGTTTAGTATTATTTTATACGCGTAACGACCACCGAGTTAAACTTCACTTGGATACGTACTCAGGCTGTTGTGCAAGCTTTTTGTGTTTTCTTCCCGCACAAAATGAAAAATCATTACAAATGTACCGCAATGTTTCTGTGTTTTTGGGAACCGTATAGTTTTTACAACGAGATCAAAGATTTTTAATGCATATGATAATAGTGATATCTGGCAACAATTATAATAATATAATTGTATTAACGTATACCGTTAAAAAAAACAACGTTCGCTAAAAGAATGGATTATGAACGATCTAGCGATTGCCATCCGTTAAAAAAAAATTAAATTAATTACGTCATTAACGCAAAACTAAAAAAAACGGCATTAACTATTTCCCAGAACAGAGCCCGGAGTCCGGTTGCGAAGGCCCTTACGAAAATTCAGATGCAGTGCAACGGACTGTAAGCAAAACTCCGCGAAACGCGCTGCTGTTCGCGTTTCGTGAACTCTTCGCATCACCTTAATCAGGGAAAAAGCGAGCCCTGGGCCGTGGGGGAGGCTGATGTACGAGGGTGCTCTTTTCCGTTTTCCGGCCGCGCGAGTTTCGAGTTACCAGCGAGAGCCAGCGGAAAACTTTCCGCCGCCCTCTCCTCCGACGGGACTTTGGTGCTCGCGGGCACTTGCAATTTATAACCCGCCTAACTGAATCCAACATCACGCGCTGCGTTCTCAATTTTCCCATTCGTGTCCGGCGCTTTTGACCTCTGACATACAGTTGTGAAAGAGATAGCAAAATACCTGTGCATATAATATAAATGCGATTTTCTCGTTGCATTTTTATGAATAATCATTACGGCATTTCTTCGGTATAGAAAAATGTCCTTGATCTTTATAGTTAAAGATTACTTGCATGCCGATATTCTAAATAGAAGATCAAATTAATAGTAAAAAAAATGAACAATCATAGAATATATTCACAACGGTGATAAAAATTATTAGAATATCAACTGATATACATCTGTAATATAAATGTGTTAATGATAGTATTTCTCAACATGACGAAGATATTTTAATAATTTTATTGAGATTTTTATTCTACGCTGTACTTGTGTCGACTTATATTGTGATAGTTATATTTGAATTTTTGAATAATCACACTTATTTCGGTTAAGATAATAATTCTGCAGGATTGTTCGTATCTAAAGCCGACCATTTGTATAAATTTTTGATTCCATAATAATCACAGTTTTGTTAAACGCTTCACAAATTACTTCACCGATACATTGTCGCACTTCGATTTTATTCGCCTTTGTCGCCGTCGCATTTTGCCGATTGCATCCTATTGCTATAGAACGGCGCGCATAAATGTGCTTCCACCAGTCTGTCGGACGTGCATTAAAATCGAGGAGACCGATTCTACAAAGGAGTTTCGCGCACGTGGATGATGTCTCGCCACGTTAAAGGGTCAGGATTTGCGGGAAGGATGAACCGCGAGAGTCGGCGGACGGCGAAGGAGAACTCGCGAGCTCCGCATCTGCATAGCCAAGGCAATTGGAATTGCAAAATCGCAAATTGGACTTGTCTGCGGCTAACCACCGTGACTCTTCCATGCTCTCACGACAGCGCCGTGCTCGCATCAAACTTTTCGAATTAAGTCGCGATAGCATAATCGCCGCCGCGATCGTATATTGCCTTCATCTCGCAAAGCTAATCGTTTCTTAATACTTTAAGTCTGTGCACTGCTGAAACAGTGAGTTCCACAGAGTACAGGAAGAAGAAAATGGACACAGACACACGCACACATAAATAATATATATCCAATTTCGATTAAAATTACATTAAAAAGAATAAAATACGCCTCATACGTTCCCCTCGCTAATATTCTTTGTGAAAATTACAGCCGGATACGCCGACGGCGTCGTCAACACTTCTGTTAGGATTTATTGGAACTTTCTAGCGGAAGATGGGGCTCACCCCACGGAGAAACGGAAGTGCGCGCTCCGCAAGGCGAACGAAGTTACGTATCGACTCCCGAACAAAAACTCGTTTGATATACAAATAGCATCAGCCTTCTTCGCCGACTCGTCTTTGTTCAAAGAGATTACGCTGATTTTGCATCGCGTGGATTGTCTCAAAGAGAGGAAAATCTATAAACGAATCAAGCCATACTATCGTGAAGAATAAGTGTGCGATAATACGGTTCTGTACTATAAATACAGATAATTAATTATACGAATCTCTTTCATGAATTATATAAACTTCATTTTTTTAACTCTTAGTAATTAATTCACTAAACTTAATAATAAGTTAGATTCAAAAATATTCTTTAACAGAAATTATATTTGACGTTTGAAACATTTTCAAATTGCTTTTAAAAATTGCTAACATTTCAGGATATAAAAATAACTACGCTAAACTGAAATTAAAAATGTTAGATTATGCGTAATCCATCAATAATTATTAGAACATAAAATATGAATAAAAATATGCAAAAGTCTTAATAAATCGGCAATTTTTGCAAAAAGCGTTATAAAATTTGCATGAAGCTGGAGAACTAATTGACTGTATCTTTATTTTTGTACAATAATCGTGTAGAATTTCAAATCACTCTTTTGTATTTAAAGTATCAAAAACCCATTCGACGAAATAAAATACTGAAAATCCTCCATTTCGAATGATGAGCGGATGACGTTGTAAAAATAAATTTAAAAAATAACATAGAAAATGTCTCGCCAAATACATTGACTTTTGTTCTTAATTCTATAGATTACAATATTTCATTTTAGATTTTCTAACGTACGTCGGCCATGGAAATTAAGTAATGCCGCTGTAATATCTAATCGATCGTATCTGAAGCAATGTTCGGTATCGAGCGCGAGCATCGTTCGCGGCAACCTGGGCACGCCATTCATCTTTATTTTCGCACAAAAATCGAATCCAATTCCCGATGAAGGCGAACGGTGATCGAGTGGGCGCGCACACGCGAACGAGCCGAGTGCGGAAAGTCCCTCGCTTTTCCTCTTTGTGGAATCTAGCGTACCAAGGGGTTTAGCGCGAGCTCTCTCGGCGGAGCTCTCGATTTAATATACCACAATATCGCCGGGACCCAAGCCGTTGGCGCGGGGTATCAAAATATCTCGATATTATGCAACACATGTCGACATTTACCGGCTCGCGCCCTGGACGCGGGTAGGTAGAGGATAGGATAGCTCGCTCGTCGAAAAGGCGGTTACCGGCAAAAAGGGGGGAGTCGGGGGATGAGGGAGCGAGGTGGTTGCGAAAAGCGCGCGGAGGGCTGGCGCTGGGAGTTGGTTGGGCAAGACGCATGCAAATGGAAAGTTATGCCGCACAGAAACGAATATTGAATCAGCAGCTGGCCCGATAGAGACCGAAGTCGATGCGCGCCGCGCTCGCTTTTCATCCTCTGTCGCCGCGCGGGAACGACTCCTGTACGTCGAGATACGCTTCGCGACTCCACCTTAGCGCTACGAACCTTTTCCCTCGAGGGAGAAAGAGTGAGTGAGTGCAGTCCTACCTACGAGACGCCGAAGTTGGCGACGTTCCCTCGGACGAGCGACGACGGCCGGCCCATGGAAGAGATTGGAAAACGTGGCCGCCGGCGAATTGTAGTCTTCTTCACTCGGAATGAAAATCGAACTAGGCTCCCTCGAGACCGCCGAGCCGACTTTCCCAACTATGCGCGCCGTGAGGGGGCGTCAAAAGAACGCGCCTGCATCCCCCCCGTCTTCGGTTCTTCGAATCGGATTCTTGCAAGAGAACGTCTCGTGCATTCGTTAGGACTACTCAAGCCGTCATTGTGCAACTTTTCTCTGCGAGATTGCGATACTCTTTGAGCTTCCTATATATTTTTTTCTATTTATTATATTCCGTTAAGATGTTTTTAGCTTGGTTTCGTAACTTTTGTCTTATTTTTCGTTTTTATTTTTAGTTGGAGTTTAAATCATTTAAAAATAATATGTATAGAAATAATATCAACATTCTATGTGACAACATTATTTTTTAATTATAATACAACAATACTATCTCTCTGTTCTTGTTTGTTATCCATTATATTCATATTATTCTTTTTATTATTTATATATGTGATTGAAATTTAATGTCAAAATGTACATACTTTTACACTTCAAGCGTTTTTCTTTCTAGCTTCTCATTCAATTATAAAATTTTTATTATTCTTCTGTCGATTATTCACTTGATCGGTTATTCACTTATTCATATTGTTATTTACGTTTATAAATTGTGATTTTAATCTAATTGTAAGGTACAATGTTTTATATTGATTTATGTTCTTGAGATACAAAGTATATTTTATTCACTCTGCGAGCGACAAGAATGAAAATACGAAAAACGAGGCATGAAAAATAAAAAAATATATATATGAAAGCAACGATCAGATGCACGCGTGCCGGTATGCGGTCATTCCGTGAAAAACAACGGTCGTGACCGCACTAGCCAATTCGATCGATCGTCCCGTCGATCGAACGAACGTGCATAAACCCGACCACGAGGCGGATAAGTATTGTAAAACCAGGCCGAGTTTCGCAAACGCGTGAATAATGGACACTCGTTTGATAAGCGAAGAAGCGCTCGCGTGAGTCCGCTCGATTCATCTATTGGGCAGCGGGGATGATAGAAGAAGAAGAAGAGAGGGAATGAGAAAGGAAGAGAGAGGAGAGAGAGAGAGAGAGAAAGAGAGAGAAAGAGGATTCACGGAACGTAGAATTATTTATCAGTGAGAAGGTCGAAGCTAAATAAACGTCGGATTTTCCACGGAGCTTATCCACCGCATTGGCGATGCGTGGTCGCAATTCCTCGATCCATGAATCACCATTATCGTGGCTTTTGGAGCATCATAATCGCGGCGCGTTGCTTCTTCATGAAGAAGAAGCAAATCAGTTCAGCCAATATTACCAGATTCATCACGTCGCACGTTAACGATTTCCTTTGATAATTTTGAAATAATCATAACTGTGTATTTTCTTCCATTAATAACAAACTTTCAATCTCTCGATTAATAAATACGTTACGTTAGCGTTCGTCAAATTATTAGTTACAAATTTTCAACCATATCTATTTCTTTACATATAAGAAAAATACATTAATCCAAATTACGCAAAAGAGAAAACCAGCACATAATTTTGTACATATATGAGTATTTATTACCCATTAAAGCTTGACTTTTCTGTGTAAACGACGTGGCACCTGAACTCTGATTCAAGGATCAATGGTTTTGCAGTTCGTTTAAATAGAGGAGGAACATTACATTACGTTGCGACCAGACCATCTTGACCTATTTTATATTTTCTTATTTAATCGTACATCATGCATTGTATACGCGCGCCAATTGTACCCTGAAACATAAGTTCTACTTTCCGTGAAATATTTATTTAGAAACATCGTGGGTCGGGCAAGATAGCGTTTGTTGCATTGGTGAGCATTAACGGGGCACGCCAACGTGTCCGTGAAATGTACCCTTGGCGTGGTCTAACCGAAACATATGATCTTTTAAAAATGCATGGGTTCGCAACGGGGATGCAACTCCGCCGACCTTTTCGCCGCATTCTGTCTACGAATGAACTCTCGCGAGATCTACTAACGTAGTTTAAAATGACTCCTCACCTCTATATATTTTTAACTTCAACGTAACAGTTCTTAGATTTTATTTCGAAATTAGCAGCTACATGATTGAAACAAGATAAACGTCATCCGTCTACTATTTTCTATCCGCTTTTTAAAATTATATTTTTATAATGACATAAAGAAATGTATTGCTTGGAATTTGTTATATTCTATTTTTACTGTAATTATATGTTCTATATTTTTATCGATCGATATTAAACAAATTGCATACATTATTAAATATTAATACATTATACAAATTTATGGACGAATCTCTTTTAAAGAAAGTTTCCAGTTGAATTAATGTTCGTCTGGTATTTTCAATCATTTTAGGTACGGCTCGATTTCCTTGATAAGAAATACAGATCCTTCTGCTTCTCTTCTCGCTCTTCATAAAGTTTTCACCGTTACCGCTGCTGTATGCATTCCGCGCAGTGAAGCACGAGGTGCCAAGATGAATGTAGAGCCTACGTACGAGTACGACTAAAGGTGCACGCTTCCGGCGGAACCGAAGTATGTCCTAGAACGTCCAAGACGACTGATATTGCTACCGTCGAGAATTGGGGGGGAGAGCGAGAAAGATTTTCCGAAATTTCCCGGGGGCCCAGTATCCATATCCCTCTCGTCCTGGTACCAGCTTTTCCGCTAATATTTCATCACGGTTGCGTCGGTGCCGGCCATCTTGTTTCCGGACCCAGGCGTACCGGAAGCGGCCGGATACGCCGCGACAAAGCACCGTTGCGGAAAAATCATAGAGCTATGAAGCGTGGGTAAATAGAAGAAATCATTGCCACTTGTTCATTTTTTAAAACTATAGACAGCGAATAATTAATGTTTGTCTTTATCTATATCTAAATTTCGAAAAAAACAACAGGAGAAAGAAAAGGAAAGTGAAACTTCATAAATTTAATATGAATTATAAAATATTTTTTATATATTTGATTTTTATATGTGGCACTTTAGTTCTTTTAATAAATGTTATTAAACGAGACTCTTGAATATGCTTTATATTAATATACAAAGAATTAATATTAATATTTTTTAATAAATTAATATAAAAAGAAACTTTTTTATATATTGATTTTCGTACGCAAAATATAAAATTTCGAGTAAAAAGTAATTTTGAAAAACAGATAAATCAATCGGCAAATGAAAAATAAATTGATGCGGTATTGATTTCTGAGAAAAAGCTCTGCAGATTCCTTTAAATAAATAAAATCGCACCACTGAGCTAACGTTTAATGTAGCGGTTAAATAATTTGTTTTTCTGCTTGTTTACTTCAACTTTTATATACGCAATGTACGAAAATGAGCAATGATTATAAAGGCACTTTAATAATCGATACGTTGAATTTCAAACCTGAGTAAATCAATTTCTCGATTTCTATCAAATTCTTCATCTAAATTTTATAAAAGAAAATTATATGCTCTTGTCAATAAATCAAGATTTAAACAACACATATATTTCTATTTCTTTTTTACAAAAATAATTATGTATAATAAAAATAATTATGTATAATAAAAATTTTAATTTTAACATTTCCTTCTAACGCATGAAATAAATACAACGCAGTTGTCAGCCCATGATTTTTAATTATTTTAGTTATGCGTAGAATTATTTGTTGTAAAAAAAATTAGCATACTTTATTCTAATGCAATTTGCATATTTGACATATCCGCTAAAATAGAATTTAAATTTTTATCTTTCTCTCTCTCTTTCTATCTCTCCGTTTCTCTCTTTTTCCGTCTCTGTCGACAGTTATTTACGCTCGACAAGTAAAACACTCCAAGCGGCGATAAGTACGGAGGACTGCTTTGTTTGCAGGCTGAAACTTAACCTACCCAACAACTAATCTTAAGAAGATCCTGCTGCGGGTTCGTACTCAAAGGATTTCGCCATCAGAAGCCTCCAGATCCCAAGAGACAAAATTGCAGACTGCATCCCGCCCATATATCTTAACATACGTCAACTAAATTAAATGACGTTTATTCCATGTCGCTTACAACAAGAATCATTATTAATAACGTTGTTGCGATAACGTGATATTTTTATGAGATATTTTATAAAATATTTCGAAAAATTATAATAGATATTCAACATTTTTTCTTTATAAAAATCGAGAAATTAATTTCTCAATTTTTTTCAAAATTTGTGGCTGGATATTTTATATATTCTGTTAATTATACGTTATTTTTTAAATATCTATCTAATCCATCTAAAGCTGCGAGTTTTGTTATGTACACATTCGTGTCATAAAATTTCAATATAAAATTTTTATCGTCGCGTTAGTTAAATCTTTTAGAACGACGAAATTCTTCAGGATTATAGTCGCGCCAAAAGACCGGAAAGTAACGGCGCGAAGGAAGGCGATGAAAGAAGCAAGAGATTTCGTAGAGAAGCGTTTTCTCGCACAACCCTCTGCGCGAAATTGGAGGAAGGAGTTGCGATGAAATAGTCGACGGAGGGTCACAAGGGTCGCCACGTCGTGGTTTAAAATCAAATAAACGAAAGCGGAACGTGGGGGAGCGAGGGCACCGTCGGCCAAGAAAATCAAAATTTCGTCATCCGCTCGTAATTCGAAGGGTGCCGTCCCACGTCGAAACCCCTGCGTCCCCCGTCACCTTCAACGCCCCCCGAGGGCTGTGCCGGACTATTGGATTTTAACCTCATCTTCCAGCGGTGGCTTCGATTTCGATCAACGAACGTCGCTACATTCCGAATGAAAACACTTGCTTGCCAAGGGTGATCTCGTCTCTCCAACGCAAACTCGTGTGCAGTCTCTTATCAGGAAATATAAGATGTCTCGTACCCGTGTATTTCTCGGCGAGTTTATCGTGGGTTTTTTCTACTGAAAATTTTGACATCGTGTTTCCTCAAAGAACTCCTTAATTTTTATCATTAAATCTTCATACATGAACTCTCTATAAAACTAGTTCTGTTCGAAACACATTCATTTAAATATATTATTTTATCTAATTGTTCAGTCTCTTCAACTTTGTTTGTTCAACTTAAACGTAAAAGTCTCTTGTTTGGAAATTTATGATCCCATTTCTCTTTTAATAGCGTATCTATGTTACACCCGTGATATTCAGTAACATGATTTGTTATTCTTATTTGTTATTTTTACTCATTACATTGCAAAAGACACGAGAAACCTTTATAAATCATTCTACTTGAGTTTATCCCGAGAACACAATTTTCCCTTCACGAAACCGTAAACATTCCTTAGCTAGCGCCTATGGCTTGGTCATGGTGGCTCGCCCTATAATCTGGGCGCCACTTTAGCACATCTATCGCCTTCTAGGGCCATTTAGATAAACTCGTAATCTAGACGTCGTTTTCCGTACTGAGATATTCTCCCGCAGGCACCGAGAAGTTTCATACATTTGAATTTCGAAGGGTGCGAAAACACTTTCACGCCGCGTCGATTCGTGTCAAAATTAAATTTGATCTGAGAATAAAATTGATCTAGCAGTAAAGTCAGAACGACAAATAACGAAAATGTTAACTTCCGTAATAGATTTTCACAATTGTATGAAAGTAATTGTTAAAATAGCGCGCACCACCACTGGTTTCTCTAAAATATCAATGCAATTCTAGCTATTGCACTTTCAAAAATAACTGGAATGCATATTTGTTCGTTTTCGGGATGATTATTTCGAAATAATCCTGTCAATTTCAAGCAATCGACGTTCCGGTTCGGCAGCGTGAGAGACGAATGAAGAAGGTCCGATTCTACCACGGCTGTACTACTTGAAATACGAATGAACGACGGGAGTCGGATGGAAAAGGAGAGAAGCAGCACGGCCAACGATTCTACATAGCTGTAGTGAATTATTTGCATAAACAAATTTCACCAGGAGCGAATCCAACATGCCAGCAACGGCTCGTTCTATCTCTCGCTCTATATATGCAGAGTGGCCTCGCTCATTCCTCTCGGCAACTATATTTCTCTCGTCCTCTCTTCCGCGTCTACGGCCATTGCGATTTCCGACTAATTAGATTAATTCGAGTGGATTACTTTCGACGAATATGCAAATCCGCGTCGAGCGCGTGTAAAATTTGACGCAGAGTCGAGCCGCAAGAAAGGCGTCTGATTGCAAGCGCGCGGGGGTTGGGAGGGGGAAGGGGTTTGAACAATTTAATTCTCGCCCCGTTCTATCTACATTCATAATTACCGTTAATCCAACAATTATTGATGCGATTAAGTTACAGCTTTACTAACTTACTTGTATCAACTTCCTGATGAACGGTAATTCCGATAGATACAATGAGATCCAAAACGAAAAACGGCAGTCCAATATGAAAACGTAAATCCTTTGACCGATTTAAAATCTACCATTCCTCAGCAAAAAGTGATGTACGAGTGGATTACTGAAAGCAGATTCGAGAACGTCGCAACGTACCGATACGAGATCGGACATTATGCAGTAGGATTTCGGCGCGGGACATAACTACGACTCATAGTTATATCCCTTTTCGAAAGGTCGGGGAAAAACGATGTCGGGGCGGTCAAACGCAGCGTGCATCCGGGCCAGACGGGCCGAATGGGCAATCAACGATCGAATGCCTCATGCGGACGAACCATTATTCTCGTCCAATCGGCATTGCAACATGAAACACCGGCAATTGCCCGATAAAATCATTATACGCCTCATTACTTGTCAGCTGCAAATGCTCGTTGTCTGCCTTTTAATTTACAGCCCACCGCGACGATTGCAATTACAGCGGTGCTGTAGGTGTGTTCCTTCGCATTCGGCCGAAACGTGTTCTCGCGGGAGGCAGAAATAGCTATTTGGCGGAAATGCGATTCCACCTATTCAACTATGCCGTTTGTGACATATGCACGAATAGTTGTCGCGAGCACCGACATTCGAGCGTAGAAATTAATAGCGTCAAATAAAATTTCCGTATATCATATCGCCGTTTGGTGTTGGTTTAGTCCATTAAAGAATGTCTGGTCCCGAATTACTGCGCGTTTTGTTAGTTACGTCAGCGCCGGTTTTTTCTCTCTCTCTCTCTCTCTCTCTCTGTTTTTACAACATATTTAACGCAGATAACATTCGTTTCTCGCGAAATTGCAATCGGCGCATTCTCGGCATTTTCAATTCGACACGCGGCACAATGCAGACACTTCGCCGCGGACGATAAAACGATAGCTGATGGCCGTTCGAGACGACGGCACGAGGTGTTTTGAGCGCCGATAAAGCGCGGGTTAATTGCCGAATGAAATTAAACAGCAGTTAAACCCTCGAGTCTTGAGTAATTATAAGAAGTTATAAGATGCCTCCTGTAGTCCAACCTTCCCCTCCCCCCCGCCCTTCCCTCACGGTTTTCCCTTTCCTTCTTGCGCGCTCTCCTTCATCAACCCATTTTACCCTCCCGCGCACCTCTGTCCTACCTTGGCTCCCTCTTAAACGTACTATCCCCGGGGGCCGTTAGCTGCAATCAAAGTTAACCTGAAGTTATGGAGGAAAACTGCAGAACGGCAGTTAATGTTTAACAGGACTGTTAACTGCAGCCTCTCGCTGCCGTCCTACCTTCAGCACCTTCCCCTCGTCTGATTTTTAACATAGGTCTATTATTATCTAGCAGATTTGTGCGATATGATATATAATGACGATAAAATGATGATTTTGTCACACATTGTGTAACAGTCCATCCCAGTTTTTCTTTACTTCATCTATTTTGGCATTTCACATTGTTGATTAAAGGTTAAATGCAAATTCGTTATTAACTCAAGTATGTAAAATAAAATGTAAGTGTAATCAATGTAATATGAATAAAATATTGATAATTCATTTTAATATACATATAATTGTCCTTTTTAAATTTACGAATATTAATACAGAAAATATATACGATTTAATAAACACTATATTGTCAAAATAAATATGCTGTTTCGTATAAGTAATGTAACTTAACGAGAGCCGCAAAATAACGCAAATATTCTCAATTCTCAGTTCAAGTAAGTCAAATAAATAAAGCGAACGCTCGTGAAATATTACGTTGCTTGTGTAATAGGGCAATGAGAATCTTCCTCTACGTAATACTTCGGCAACTTTCGGTCACGATAATAATTACGGTAATTACAAGAGCGAACAAACGAGCGGCCTCGCCTCTCGCGCGTACTTAACGCGGAAATAAGGGAACAAAACATGCGGGTTTAAAACGGCACGAGTTCGGCGCTAAAACGGCACTTCGCCCGGAATTGTTCGTGTCTGTTCCATGTTCCGAAACGGCCGGGCAAATACTTGCGCAACACGGACCGTGTTGTCTGAGAATGTAAATGGCTGCCGGTTTACGCTCCACTCAACCCCGTTGCGAGAACAGAGCTCGGATTTAAATCAATTCTAAACAGATTTCGCGAAACCGCGATGTAAAATAACGCGCAGAAACTTACTTTGGTTTTATGTTAAATATAGCGTAATCTCAAAATCAGTAATCTTCTTAACTCAGAGATAGGTGAACAAACAAATGTGCCATAAAGCGACGTTAATCCTCAAAATGCCAAACCCAATATGAAGTTTCTAATATTACATCATTTTAATTTTGCATGCTGCGAACTGTTTATAGAATTCGGTCTGGAAAACTAACTGATAAAAAGTAATTGAAAATAAACTAAATTACTTCAATAATAAATTAAATGGTTCCTAAATTTTTTTTTTCAATTCAAGTGTTACTAAACTTGCGAAACAATTTAAATAATTTTATCATTATAAGAGATACATGACTCTTTTTCTATCGATTCAAGTCTCTTTTAGGAACAAAACTCGTATCTAAATTATTTTTTAACAAATTTTGTGCAGTAAAATAATCCTATTCATTTCAGTTTTTTAATATACCTATTTACATTTACGGGGAAAATGTTTTGTTTTATAAACTAAAATTTTGTCGAAACGATAAAACATTTTCGTTAAAATATGCCCATCAAAATTGTTTAGTTGTTGTGAACAAATATATTATTTGGTTATATTTTGTTAAATCATTTGGTTTAAAGAACAAAACAGAAAAATACATACAATAAAAGCAACTTAAGATTTTATTAAACAAGATACTTGGTTGCTGTTAAAATACTTCAACTAAACTGTTTGGTTGGAGATACTCAATTTTTTCTCAGTGTAGTTTAATTTCGAAATCCGTATTCTTTTTGAGTTAAAGAGATAGATGAGCAAACGCATGCACTAGAAAGCACCACTAATTTTCAAAATGCTAAACTCAATATAAAATTCTTAACATTGCTGCTCGTTCATTTTAATTCAGACATCAATAAAACAAATATCTGATATATTGCAGCATCAATCAATGAGAATTGACACACATAATATACAATGAAAATTCAAAGTAAATAATTGTGATGCCAGATAAACGATAAGGATTATGAATACCAGCTAATTATAATAATGCGCGCAGATAAATGAATAGTGGCGTATTTACATTTACGTAATTACCGAAATCATGAATGCGTTAATCAACGTGACTAATGAATTAAATCCTAAAGCTCGAAAGAGATGCAATCGTAAAGCGGAATCGCGATAATTAGGCAACACTCAATCTCGCCCCGGAGAAAGAGACGAGATAAATCAGCAAAATAGTATTTGTTGCACAATGATCTAACGCGCCGCTCAGAGCATCGATGCTGTCCATGTCATCATGTTATTTACTTTATACTTTCTATAACACATACTTGTGTACATATATTTTGAGACTATACACCTTCGCATTTCGATACGGTGTGCTAAGTGCGGGCGTAACAGATCGGAGTCTAGAAAATATTGTTTCTCCGCGCTATCTTCTCGTGTAATTATATCTGTTCTTGTTATTCTCTCGATTTATCATTATTTCAGTCTACTTTCCTATTATTTTTAAAGCTAAAATAATTAATGATGTAAATAACAGAGATTCGTAAGCCAATGGCAATTAGTGCAGATTCTATCGTACTCTTGTAAAATTTTAACAGCCGAGAGGAGGCTAATAAAGCAATTCTCTCTCTCACGCGTAACATACATATATTTCTGGTACTTGTTCGTTCTGCCTCTCGTAGTCACGTGTCCCAGCGCAGTTTTTTTTTTTTCTTTCTCTCTTGGGGTGCTTCAGCACACTGCGCGCGGTCTGCTGGTGATTAGCGTGCTCATTACGCTCGACGCTAATGATGCTTGCATCGCCAGACAAAAGCTGCGTGTAGTAATCGTGCGACGAGCTTATCAGGGGGGGAGAGGAGGGAGGATAATATCTCGCGAACCAAGATGTTCTGAACGAAATCAATAGTTGGTTTCGCGTAGCTGTCACAAAGTGATTAAAGAAGCAATGAAGGCAACGAAGGAGGTAATTTACTAAAATAATAGACAAATCTTTAAGGAGTTATTAAAACACCGGTACTCTATCAAAATAGCATCAAATATTGCGGCAACTTGTCACCTCTTATACGAATTAGGTCACACAAGACGCTGATTAACCGTAACGAAGTTCCAAATATAATGAATATTAATTATGAATGCAAAATTCAGTACGACCCAACGCAGACGAAAATACCGTTGTGAATGTGATATGAGCATGAAAATAACATATGTAACAAGGTAATAAATTATCATCTGCTCGGTGGATTTAAGAATTTCTCGACTGGGAGCATAAAAATGCGCGCGGCACGATTTGTGGGCGACGTTAAACTTCTTCTCGTGACACGCGCGTGATGTACGATTCGCCTACGGATCGGCCTCGAGGAAACGGGGCGCACACCCGAGTCGAAGAGGGGAGGGGGGAGAGGAGGGGGCGAGAGAGCGTGATCTCTTTTTCAGGGGGCGGAGAACGAGACGCGTCGCC
>VBVQ01001391.1:0-35568 GCA_011636635.1 Tetramorium simillimum
GGAGGGAAGAAAGAAAAGAAGAGAGGAGAAGAGAGAAAGAGAGAGGAAGAGAGGTGCGATCGGAGCGTGCGCGTCCAAGTACTGCGGAGGACGTTCGGCGGTGCATCTTTCTCTCTCTCCTTTCTCCGTCCTTGCCCTCTTCTCGCTCGCACATCCGCCATTCCGTCCCTCTCCGGCCCTCTCTCCCTTTCTCGCGCGCGCTCTCTCTCTCTCTCTCTCTATCGCGGTGACTCGGTTCTCCAGGTAGTTCGTCCTCCGATTGGCGGGCGTGAACGCAGGTGCGCGTGGGTGGGGGAGGCGTGGTACCCATCTCCTATTGGCTACCGGGTCCTACCCACACCGGAAGTGGGGCGACCGTGGTGGAAAGAGGGTAGAAGCGAAGGGGGGGCAGAAGCTAAAGGCAGCTTCTCCGCTCGGGCTCAGGCCGCGGGGGCAAAAACAATATCGCATCTCGCGCGCAACGCCACAAAAACCTGCCAGGTGGCATTTCGCCTTACCTTGAGGGTTACTGCCTCTTGCACGCGAACACATACACGCACCTACACGTACGCGCGTCTACGTGCACCTACGTTGTACCTGTCTACCCTGTGAAACCCGCGTCGCCGCCATGCTACCAGATATCGGCGAGGGGATGCGCTCGCACCCCCTTGACTTCTTAGCTCGAGAGGATCAAATTCGAATGAAAGTTTTATACTCTTCTCCCGATTATGATTTAACAGGGTAATTCGTCATAGTTACCAAAGTTTCTACATTTTGCTAGAACTCTTGAAGGAATTGGCGATGGAGTTCGATGTTATCGAGATATTTAAGATACAGCTAGATTAAATAAAGAATAATTTTTTTAAAAATATGGTAACCAGATTTTTATTGAGGAATTTCGATAATTGTTTTATTTTTTTGTTTAGTTTTTTAATTTATTAAATTCAATTTATTTCTATAAATTTTGCCGAATGTCAAAAATATTTAAAGTATTTTTCATATTAGTATCTCACATTGATATAGTATATACTCTTTATTATAACGTTAATTGTATGAATTTATCGTAAAATTAAAAATGTTTTCCGTTTTAATTTTTAAGTACATTTTTAGTGATAATAATTCAACCATTAATGGTGTTTTATGTTTATTACATTTAAACGACAGTACTCACCATTTATTTTTTTAAATTCCATTAGAATTAATGCCAAAAGAAAATTATCGTTATTATTATAATTTTAAGTTCAGGATAATCATTAGTAATGAGATTTAAATTAGTTTAAAGTTAATTATATTAAAGAGCATTACTACAATAAAATTTTTCTTGAAGAAAGAAATGACCGGAAAAACATTAATAAATGCGTGCAGAAAAAGAACGGTAATAAAGTCACCATTAATATTGTTCACAATTTAGAAGAAATCCGAAGAATATTGCGTAAAATTGATCTTAAAGGTAATCGAGAAGAAAGTTTGTTATTTTTGTGAATGTTAAGTAGAAAGGTGTTGCACAGTGCCGATTATAAGACGATTTAATTGCATGTTTTAATATTCAATTTTCCGTAATGATAATATCCGCCTCGAATAGTCTGATAAACATTACGTCAAAATTAGAGCTACAAGTATGCAATAAGTAAACGACAATGGTATGAATGGGAGCAGGAAAGTCTAGGAACATTTTATATAATTCTCGCATATGTTTCATTTACATTATATAAATGTTCCATGTAATCTTTACAGTCCACCCTTATAATTTAAAATTATGGTAGTTACAAACTAGTGATCTTGAAACTTTATTTTTCTTATCTTGCTGCGCGAAATTAACATTCATCTGTTTATGCGAGTCAAACGGATGTAATACCGGCACGACGCTTTCGAGGCTTTTAGTTAGCACATAAATCTTCACGAATAATAACGCAGCCATCCATTAGGACAATTTTTGACAGGTTGGTATAATTTAGACTCAGGAAATAAATGGAAGAAATAGGGGCGGGGAATGTAAGGGGAGAGGGCGAATCGAATGTGAATGTTTTAGCAACACGAAAGAAAACGTCGAGATAAAAGCGATAAAGTGTGCGACAAAATGAACATTGGAGTCGATCGTGCACCGAGCGAATAGATAGAGATTAGCATTGGCTAGCTTGAGACGATTGTTCATTCATCGCGATATATCAACTTGGAGATAAAGATGCACGGAGAAAAAGAATTTTGCTGTCGCTGCGAAATCGGGATATCGGGACCAATTAGATGATTTGACAGCGAAATTTGTTTCGTTGAGAAAAATCTCGCCGAATAAATTTGATTACAGAAACATAGAATTTGTTGCCGAAGCGAAGTAGAGTCTATCTGCTAATACATTTTATAAAAAACGATGAAATAAATAATGAAACACTTTTTTATTGGACCGCCGATTGAAACCAATTGAATATATTCGATATATTTTGCTTAATGTTTTTTATATCGCTACATATATTTGACACAAGCCATCATTTATGAAACGAAAATATTTTTATGCTTAGTTCTTTCTTTAGTAGTTTAGTAATTTCTGTGGTTTCTGTAACAAAAGATCAGCAATTTAGTGAATATTGAAAGATGCACTTTATAAGAGCATTTAATAGAAATTCGGGCGTAAATCAGGAATAATACAAGAATCGTTATCGACAATCGACTCGTGTGTGAATTTTAATGCGAAGCTCTCTTAAGTATCGTGATAATTTTTGCCTTAAATAATAATTAAATAATAATTAACAATTAAAAAACGTACTTAGAAATACCGATGATGAAACTTTTTGTTTAATTTTTTTGTAAAGCGGACAAAAAACATTCGTGGACAAATGATGGATAAATTGTGGGCGATCGAGTGCCGTATGAATTTTGTAAAAATTCGCATTTCGGGGTGTCAACTTTTTCACGGACCTGTGCGAACAGTCGAGACGGTGTAAGATGCGCGCCCGTGCGAAGATCGCGGATAGTGTTTTAATTTCAAGCCGCTCCGGAAGGTGTAATTTTCGAATTATCAGTATCCATCGCGCGTCCACGGATGGTTTGATAATTGCGGCCTCTATCCGACGCAACGCCGACTGCGTGTAATAGCGAGCGATTTCCGTGATCCCGTCTCTCTCACGGCCGTTCGTTTCGCAAGAAACGAAAAGACACAAGACGCACACCGCGGCACGCATATCCCATCCGTGCGTTACACCAGCCGACATATCGTGCGATCCGCGAACGTTCGAACAATGGCGAATAGCGGCCACGGCAGTCCCCATGAATAAAGATCAGAATGTTTGTATAACGATCGTACGTGCCATCTCTCATCGAGAAATCCACCGTGAAATGCGATTACGGACTGTCGCGAATTATATTATCAAGCGGCAGGACTTTTCGCACGGTTTGTCTAGTAATTTCTTAAAGTGCCGTATTAACGTGAAGAAAGTGGATCCCGAGTATGTTTCCGACTTTGAAAGTAGACACCAAACAGCAGAATCGTCAAAAATGATTCTTTCATTCGCAACAGCCTGCTGTTTCCGTGATGTTCTTCTTTTTTAAATTTTAATTTTTACACTGAAAACAATTCTGGTTAAAAACGAACGAATCAGAAAAATCTTGTAGCCGTGATCAAATATTCTGGTTATTACAAGTTATAAAGTATTGAGTTCTATTGTAATAACCAGAATATTTGATCAATCCTACAAGATTTTCCGACTCGTTCGTTTCTAACCAGAATTTTTTTTTTTTCAGTGTGATGAATGAGATTTCTCTGCGAGAGAGAACGATGTCCCCAAGTTTTCGCGACAGCATTCGCCTTAAACTTCGTTTGTTTGGACGCGCGATAGAAAGTAACAGGCTCCGCCGGCCGATTCGGCGAGGGTAATTCCGAGCGCGGCTAGGTATAAATTAATCAGACAATTAATCGTGTAATGGCTTTAATTGGACCCTGTTAAGTGTCAGCGGTGTCCGCCGGGCATAATCTTTGCCGTAGCATCTGCCTTATCTACATACACACTTCGCCGTGTACGATCCAGGTAAAGCCGACGGCCGCATGTACTGAAACGCGGAGACCCCCGAGCGGTTGTTGAGATTATAGATAAGTATGTGAGATTTAGTGAGATATCCGATATCGTTTGATAAGCCTGGCATGCACCGCTTGTAAGCAGCGGATACCTACCGTTCTCTTCGTTCGCCGACGCCGCGCGACGCGACAAAACGATGTTCGCCTCCTGGCTTCTCTTTCTCCTGCTAGATAGAAGCTTTCCCGGCTTCCCGTTTTAATTAGCTCATCGTCGAAATATTTGTCTTTTGATGAGAAATTTACCGCAATAAACAATTGTGTAAATGTATCTTGAACGTTTTTAAACACTTATCTAACGTGCAGAAGTATAGGTATTTATATCTAGCCATTTATTAACATAATTGATTAAGAAAATTTAGTTTTGTTTCAACTTTTGCTGACTGCACAGAAAACACATTAATTTCTAATCAACAATATTATTCTTATGAATACGCAAAAATAAAAAATCTTTTAAGATTTTGATAATCTTAAACAGACAATAACTTGCTCACATAAAGTAATTTCGTTTCTGTTTAAGATTATCAAAATTTTAAAGATTTTTTTTGCGTATATATGAGAATAATATTGTTGATTTGAAATTAATATTTTTTCCGTGTGTATGACAGAATAATAGTATAACATGATAAAAAGACAACTTGCTCGTAGAAACTATTTCTTCGGAAGTAAGTCTGAAAACAATTTCTTTGGATGTAAATTAGAGATTAGAACATATAATTCAAGAAATAATCCAGCAAATGTTACACGTAACGTACATGTTAGTTGTAATTTCCTACTCAACAATGTAACTGTTATATAACACGCGTGTTATATTGTTGTATTATTGAGTAGGAAATTACAACTAACATGTACGTTACATGTAACATTGTGTTTGCTGGGAACTGTGAAATTTATTACTGATTTTCTTTTCTCTTGTCTATACGTACAGCAATTGAGTTTTTTCGGTGTAGTTGCGTGTATCGAGAATTTTTTTTCGGTGATATTACATTAATCATATTTCTCTTTAAGTTAAACATTTCCGAGTTCCCACGTGCGCGAGTCAAGCAGCTTATTCAGAGCACGGTGGAATCTCGTTCGGGATATAATTACAGAGCACGGACGTATATAATTCTTCGTGATCGTGACTGCATTTCGATCGTAACTTTCTTGGCTCGTAATCGCCGTAACTCGCGCCAAAAAGTTTACAACATTCTACGCCGCTGATTAGCCGCTAATTGTTGCCACATGCGCGACGGAAACAAAAGTAAAAAGGATCGGGAGAGAAAAAGACACGGGGCATGTTAGTTTGGATAGAAAATCGTTGGGAACTTTTGGAAATGTTATTACCCCATTATCATTTCATTTGTAAATTATAAAAGCATATAATTGTGTGAATCAGCGCCTCAGAGTTTTAATTATTTCAAATTTGAGCGAACTACTAGGGCATTCAAAGATGCTTTTAATTGTAACATTCTATTATATAAATCGGGAGGGATGCTATAATTTTTTACTCAATCCAAATTAAATCTTATATAATATTATTTGTGCTTACAACTTTTTATCAAACTTTTTCCGAAGTAGACAAATGCGATGATCGGACAAGATTCTTGATGTTTTGACGATTTCTTGTACAGTTAGATATTATTCTTGAATGCTATAATTTTTTATAATCAATTAAACTTGAATTCGACTCATCAGAGACTAAATACGCCAACATTTATTATTTACTCTCTTGCAATATTTTTTTCTTCATTTTTCGCCGAAAGTTGAAAAGATACGTTGGTCGGACGAGGTCCTTGGTGTTTGTTCTCCATTCAGTTTGACATTCTATAAGGCTTTCTTCATCAAAATAGTAATGGAATTTTTAATGGAAATATTTTTTGTGCTCGATGCAGCTTGAAATACGCGTGTTTCTTTGAATCCTGCGTGGATTTTCGTAGAACGGCCTTTCGCGCGTCGCGGAAGATAGATAATCTCTGTACCATCCAAGCTTCTCTGTGCTTGGGAAAACGTCAAAACGGTTCTGAGTTCCGTCGTAGCGTGGCGCTAGCAGGCATGCCAATACAAAAGCGTGTCTATAGCGTGCTGCGACCTCGGATCGGAGAACACGTGCGAAGCCGCGCGCGCGTTCACACATGAAGCTATTAAGTTGAAGAAATATGCATAATCGGTTGGGATAATCCTCTTTTAATATAGTATTTAGCATTTTTAAAAAATGTTATATGAAATAAGCGTTCAGCTATTCGGAAGAAGATTATTTATTGCCCATCGTTTCGACATACAGGTAAACAATAACGGCTCCTGGCGAAAGTGAAGCGCAACCCCGTAATTTACGTTGTAGATTCGCGGGGTAACTTCTCGCTCGCTCGCTCGGAACGCCGAGTAAAATGCGGGAAAAACAGGTGTGGGCGCGTAAAAAGTGCAAAACAAGGGACCCAAGAGAAATAAATGCATTAAAAAAAACGCATTAAAAAGTATCACGATCGATACGCGGGTTTTTTCCGGGAAGAAAGCAGAGAAGAAGAGAGAGAGAGAGAGAGAGAGCGAGAGGGGAAAAAAGCACGAGCGGAAGGTTGTTTCGTTGTAATCTGAAAATTGATACACACCACAGCGACGACGCTCGTCACGCTGACTTTTTCCAGCTAGAACGCGAGGCGTTTCTGCCTCGTCGAGGTTGCATTAGTTTCACGCTGGAATAGGTCGCCTCGGTTGCATTTTTTACATGCGACTGCTCGTCCTTCCTCGCGCCAAAGGTCGGATTAGTGTCGTTGCACGCGCGCACCGAGACACTTCTTGGCACACTTTGTCCCCCGCCTTTTGTTTTGTATTACCCAGCCCTTATTTTAAATTCTCTTTTTTTCTTACCGTGTCGATGCAACTATGCGGAAAATCGATCGCCGATAGCTCGCGCTGCCGTTGCGCGATGTTAATTTTAGAGCGCACAAGCGAGAGCCAGCGCGCCGCGTTACAACGTGCACACGTTCTTCCTTCTTCTTTTTTTTTTTTTTTTTTATTAAAGTCGTTAATGGCGACGGGCATTTCGACGTGCACGGCGAGATTATTTAATCTCTACCTGGTCGCGGGAAAATTAAAGGCTTAATGCAGAAAATAGGCGAATCGTCTATTTTCCCGTAAATGTCAATTACGTCACGTTAGAGGGAAATGAAATGCGGTGTTGTAAACTTGGCAGATCCGGAATCTCACGGTTTTTGCCATAAAATGTTTCATTATCGTGATATGATACCGTAATCGAGTCAAACATCCGTAAACATCTATTTTTTAAAACGTTGATAATTTTAACTTTTTTATATATTTATTTGAATGAATAGAAATTTTTTAAATTTTTTTTCGCTTTTCGTTTGACATCTTTTTTCTTTTAAACGTGTATAACAATTTTATATTTCTTCAAGAGATAGGTGAAGATAATTCGGTTAACTTTTAGCTCTCGCTTGATAAAAATATAACAAACGTTTCAAGAATAGATGTTTGATAGAGATCGCGCACTTTGTTCGATGCACCGCCGCCGTGACATCGGCGATCGATAGACGAAACAACGAAGGATTCAATTAACAATCGCGGGGGAATTCTCGGAGAGAGAGGCTCGGATGATTAAAGGTCAAGTTTCCAGGAAACCAGTTTGGATTATGTCTGTTCAAGGCACAGACTCCCAATGCGTGCTTAATGATGCAGGGAATTTTTCGGATGCAGAGTAATCTCTATTTTTGGGCGTCGTTTTCACATCCGTGATGTGTTGAATTTTTTTTTTTAGCGGTAACGAAATGAATCACCCCACTTTCTCACGCTTGGCACTCTTGAGTCATATTCTTGCACTTATTTTTTATCGTTAATCTGTATAATAATTTACACACCAATAATATCAGAAAATAGTTAATTCGAATTCATTTCGTTAAAAATTGATATATACCGTTGCAACATTAATCAACATTGATCAGCATCGTATTAGTATCTTTAATATTCTTGAAAATGACTCATATCATGATATTTTTAACGATAACGACTCGACATGGAATTGGAGAAAGAATGTTCAAAATCCCATTCGACACAGCTGATTCTTTAAACGCTCGTGGTACTGAGTAGCTCTTTTATAGTGTCGAACGAGTAGATAATCGTTTCTTATTACATCATTTACAATCGTAAGTTAAGCCAATAGCGGCTCGAGTGCGACTCGAGCGTAATTCTGAACGTCGCGAAGCGACCGTCGCGCGGCTGCTGTGTAAGCGTATTTTCGGCGGCTCGGGGTCCAGCGCGATGAAGAGGATGGCGGGGCCGGGTCCGCGCACGAGACAGTGAGCGGCATTGTTCCGGTCGGTGTGACGGCCGAGGAGTAGGGCTCTTTTTTCGGGACGCACGTCACTGGAGAAACGCGGGACGACGAGACGTCTTGCGTCGCGGCTGCACGGCGCGCGATGGTTACGTCCGGGCGATGTGTGTCTGCCTCTCTAGCGTGGCCGGGGAGTGAAGGGCATCTCCAGAAGTTACGACTCCATTAAGAAAGGGGGGAGGGAGTCTGCCGATTTTTTCGAGTTCATTTCGGGCCGCATAAAACAAGCTGTTTAAAATGCACGGGCGTAGGAATGCAGCGCCCGCGAACGAACTTCGAAACGGGGAAGAGATGCTGGAACGCGAGGAGTTAGTCTGGAGACAACTCAGAGAGTCACTGATATGTCATATTCAATTATCGCGATTGACTTTATTACATTTAAAAATTAAAATCTTTCCTTTTAAATAAACATCGATCGCTGCCTGTATCAAATGAATATCAATAACTTGAATATCAGTTATAATATTGCATACCTGCTTATGACATCTCGTTATTTATTTAATATAATTATTATGCAGTTATTGATTAGCATATCATTCGATGTACTTGATCACGAGAATCAAAAGAAACGATATCATTAATTTTATATGAATTATTTTCGTAGATCGGAGAACTACAAAAATAATATCGATTAATTTTGAATGGTAGATTTGGAGTTGGGTGTTAACTCGATGATAGGTATTATGTTTCTTCAGTTTATAAGATACGTATATAGCCAATTATTAGAAGCAGCCGGAATTGCAGTCTGATGCCCTGTCAGTGATTAACATTCCGCGCGACCTATCACAAACCTTTCTCCGATCTCTTTTGATTACTCGGTTAAGTGCTTACTTAATGTTCATTCGACGTTTACGATAGTGGAAAATATAAGTGACGTCGGGTATCAGTGCGAAGTCGCGGGAACGCGATGGGCGAGGGTAAACGGCGCCGTTGTCGATGACGTTAACTCGCGCACGACCTTTCAGCGACGGCCCACGTGGTACATGAGAGAAGAATCTTTCGTTCGAAAAGAAGAGAAAAAAAAAAAGAATGTTAGCTTTATTGTGGCGATGATTAAAAGATCGAGGAAACCTCGTCGCCTCTCTCGGCATAGAAATGAAATTAGCAGAAGGGCAGTATCAAAGTAGTATCAAAGAATATCAGATCTCGACCTTTGCATGTGCTGGGGACGTAATGAATATCAATACCGTCGCATAAGAAAATATCAGAATGTCAGATCTCGAGTTAGGAACGTAGGAAAAATGACAACGGAGAAAAGCACGTTCCTCTTAGATTGATGAGGAAAGGGCTAGCTAGCCATTACTAAAATACTTTTGCCCCGACGCGGCGCGTCGGCCGCGTCGCGAGAATGAAGCGAGAGTGCCGAAGAGCTGGGAAAGGCGAGAAGAGGGGTAGAGTCAGGACGAGGCGGGGGCGAAGTGGTTCGCTTCCTATTTACAGGACATCCGCGCCACTGGGCACCGAGACAGTTATGACTCCTCGCCCTTCTCGGACCCCGTCGGTTGTTTTGCGCGTTGCCCTCTCGTTGCTTTTGTTCCGTGTTGCCCGTCGCGTTGTTCTTGTTCAGAGGTCCCGTCTCGCCCCCCCCCCTCCTCCACCGCGAGATCGTTCTTCGGCGTTCTTCTTCCACGGTTTCTTCCTTCCTCCTTCTCGGTCACCGACAGCGGGCTTTGATACCAACAGCGCCCCTGATCTCCTGCCCCTGTTTCCACAGTGTGCGCGTGCTCCTCTTTTCTTCCAGATCCATGTCTCCCTCGCCCTCCCTCGCCTTCCCTGCCTCCGCCGTCCCCTATCTGGCTCCTCTTCTCCTCTTCCTGCCCTTCTTCTCCCTCTCTCCCGCGCCCGTCCTTCCCGCGTCCTCGTACACTTCGCCCGGTAGTCGCCTTCTTCTGGTCTCTCTTTTTTTTCCCTCTCTCGCGTCGAGCTGGTCTTTTTGCCGGCGCGGAGGCAAGCTCCGGGGCTGTTCGAGAATGGGGAGAACGGTAGGACGGGGACGGGGACGAGGATGAGAGAGGATGAGGATAAGGCGAAGGCGCGCTCTCGCTTGAAAGGAGCCGACGTTACGTACGGTAGCCGGCCAGACTGTACCCAATTATTCCGGCGTGCTATACTAATGCCATGGACCCCCTCGACTAACCACCCCTTTCTTTCTCTCCTGTCCTCATAATGCGATAGGGCCCCCGACTTTGCCGGCCGTTCGCCAGCGATGCCGACGGCGGTTTCTTCGGGCGATGAAAGCTTCCCGATCTTCAACGTTGTGTCCACGATGGCGTGAAATCACTTAGACCAAATTATCCTAAATCATAAGATGACATACTTGACAGTCAACTTGATAGTTGAACAATTTCTTTTTGTGCGCATGTGACGTATGATTTTCTCCGAAATTTAAATTTTATTTTCTAAAGTTTTTAGTTTCTAAAGTGAAAAATTATTATGTACATGGATAAATTGTATAATATCTATATTTATAATTGATAAATATATCAAATCATTGTTTTCCAATGGAAAAATAATTGCTACGCAACTTTGACTTGTAAAACTATTAATCTTTGATTAATTTTTTTATTAACGTTGTAATAGTGAGCTATAAATTATTTATATTCTTCCGTCTTAAAAAACACGTTCCGTTAATGAGACTGCATTTCTCAGCAGTTGCGATACTTGCAAATGTGATTGTTTCCAAGATCTTTTCCGAGAAAAATCCTACCGTTAAGAAAAAATGTCGAATGACCATAATAAAGTACCGTATAGAGTCGTGCGTGAACCATTCGTGTCGAGAGGCCAGACAATTATCAATATGAAGGTCAGAAACGAGCGATAACACGACAGACCGTCTCGAATCGCTGATCCAGTCGCTGACCCCAGTATTTCAACTGAGGTAGGAAGTATATAAAACCGAGATCCTTTCTTCTCGCGCATTGACGTCCTCGATGTCCTCGATGCATAAATGAAAAAGCGTGCGTTGAGATAAATTCGCTACGTCGGGCACTGAATCGAAGTATATTTGCTCGAAAACACTGGCGATACATACGAGTCTCTTTATGACGCAAAAAATGTTACAAGCAATTTCCAATAATCTGAAAATAAAGTTTAATAACGAAATTAAGTTACATCGTGAGCGTAGGCATTAAAGCTGAATAAAGTTTATTAATGGGCGGCGATTAAGAAGCGTGTAAAATATAAATTGAAATATACAGGGAATCAAGTTAACGTTCGCGGTACGAAACGTATTTTGATACTCGCTCCTCCGTGAAACTTTGCCACGAACTCGCAGTCTTTTCCCGACTCCGGAGTCGCTTCGTCCCCCTCGCGGGACGGGACGATGACATTAAGGATTGTATTAATCAGAGACTGTCAGAGCGTGATTCTTCTCCGCGACCCGCGGAAGGTGGGTGCCGAGGGGTGGCAGGCTCCGTGGTTCGAGGAAGAAGAATGACAGAACGAAAAGGAAGCGCAGCCGGCGCTGGCGAGCCGCGAGAGAGACACGAGTTCTGGCCGTGGTTTGCTAGGGCGGATCTGCCGATGACATCGAGAAATGACGCAAAAAAATAACGGCCAGACTATCCGGCACCGAGGGAGTTATACTTCTCCTTTGTCGCGCGTGTCTAGCTCGTAGCCGCTAATCGCGAAAATACTTTTGGATGTTATACCGCGCTTGGGAGTATTTCGGGCGAAATCGGCGCTTTCATAATGCAATAACGAGACCGCGGCCGTCATAAAAATTTGCGCGGTTTACATGTTTATGAGAAATCTGCCATTTTCATGCGCGGCGCGGAGAGAAGTTTTAATTACAACGCGGCCATCAGCGCGCTGCCGTTGCTGCCGGTCGCAAAAATGTGGCGCATCGAACAGTAAACAACAACGACCTGCCGTCCTCCGGAGAAGCGCATCGGCTACCTAAGCTCCGGTTAATGCTCTTATTTGAAACGCTTCTGGTCAGAGGCGGTTATAATAGCGGCGTGGCCCTTAAATGGCCCCGTGTTCAACAGCCCTCAAGTATTTCCAATATCCTGCAGAAGAGTTGAGATTCGTCTTCTTGTCTTCTTTCCTCATTCCGCTCTCACCGTTCCTATTCTTCCTTTCACTCTCTTCCTTCTCATCCACCACTTTTCTCTCTCTCTCTCTCTCTGTCCCTCTTTTTCTTTCTCTTTTCATCTATCTATCCGTCTATCCATGCTCCCGGTTCTTCTTCGCGGTTGCCTCTTCCCAGAGTTCATTCATGCCTCCTGGTGGCGAGGACCTCATTACCCACGGTGAATGGATCCTTCCCGTTCTCCCCGTGCCGAAGGTTCGCGCCGCTGCTTGAAATTCTCGTTGCTTGACGCTTCTCGATACTTCTCCCTTTCTTATTCTTTTACTTCGATCACCTGCTCCCCTTTTTTTAAAGAGTCTCTTTTCACGAGACACGCCTCGGGGAGACCTAAAAGGCACTGCTCGAAAGTAATGTCTTACGATCGAACGTATCGACTGTGTCGCATGTATGTAAATTAATCTTTCTGGAGATCTTTTTTAAATCGGTGATTCAATCTATAGATTTCGCTACGTTATGTTTGCAATTATGAAGATTAGCTTGTAACTTAGAAGCTGTGATAAATGTTGTTCGTTAGAGAAAATTGGCAAATCAAAATAATCGCCGGATTCGCAAACGCCCTGTACGCTCTCGAGGCAGCAAATTCATACGTGACGGTTTAATCTTTCCTCCCTAATATTGTCACGGTACGGCGGCAATAATCTGTGTATCGACGTTTTTTTCTTCTTTGCATCCGGCGCAGGAGGTGCAATTTTGGCAGTCGCATTTTTCTTCTCGCGCGAAAGGTTAATCGAGACCCGAGCTTTATCTGGCGCGTTCCGCACACCTGGAGGCCGCGGCCTAATGCCTGCTCTGTTTTCGGGAGCCAATCATCACGTTCGCCACAGGCGCGTGCAACGATCTGTGGCCCCTTTCCCCTCGCACCTACCTTCGCCCAGGCCATTTCTCTCCCGGCTTTCTTTCTCGTCGCTCGCCCTGATTCGGTCCGATGACTTTGTCAACGTTGTCGCCGCATTATTACACTTCTTGCTCGCTCTCCGATCGGCGTAACTTCTAAATATTAAAATATTGTAATACAGCCTACTTATCTATTTTAAGGAAAGTATGTATCATCGACGGAAACGTCGGTCTATGATAACTTTTGAATTTAGGGATTTTTTCGGTTGAAAACACTCGAGTTTTCTTATAACGGCATAGATCTTTTTTTTTCATAACGATAAATTCGATAAACTTTTATGATGCATGTAGTTACATTTGAATTTTTGGTAATTCAAGATATTTGAAATAATCTTTTTTATTGTTTTTAGCGCTATTAGAAAACCTGGTACTTATTTGACATAATGAAGACTAAACGTGGACGAAACAGATATCATCTATCGAGAATATAAATCTCCGTAAAAACATCTTTTTAAATTCAAAAACGTGTTGCGATAAAAGAAATGTTAATTGACCGGTTGCGGTAACAGCGGAACAATTTTTATTGCAGGAAATTATGTGGCTTACGATCTTTGCTTCTGGGTGGGGAGAAAAAAAAAGTTGTCTTTGGCGCGTTTGTAAAAGAAGGCCACGGTTACACGCACGGCTATCTGTCGCGATAAGCTCTGTACGCGGAGAGGTCGTCGTAATCGTTTGCGTAACCGGATCATAAAAACGATAAACAAATACAACTCGATGTAAGAGGAGACATTCGCGTCTCGTACGTCTATGTTTCATCAGCCACTTACCGAACACGCATACTCCTATTTTAACAAAAATTAACTTGAGGAATGAATTAACTTTATTGTACCCTGAGGACTGTCAGATCTCAAGCCTGAGAAGTTCCAGCTTAAGCACTTGTCATTTTTATTTATATCTTTCAAAGAAAATTGTAATAATGGATAATTATAGTAGTAATAGAAGAAACGACATGTTTTCTATGTTCAGCTCTCTATCTTGAACGTATTATGTTGTACGCTACATGAAAAGGGAGTTTGTTTGAACCACAGTGAAGCACGAGCTACGTGATATTCTTAAAATGACCTTTTCGTACACACACACACACACACACATACACAGGACACATCGTGAGAGACGTTATCGCTGGTAACCTTTGGGCTTTAACCTCAGCAGCCAGCCCTTGAAGGAAATTATCGTGACGATTTATCTCACAGTATCGATAGCGCTGTAACATCCGCTTCTTGAAAAACGCCGAGGTGTAACGCGAGATTAAAACTTGCAATTAGAATTTATCATTTTTAAATATTAGATTTCAGCATTTTCTCCCAATATTCGAAATTAAGTTGTAAACGACCGCTTTTAAATCTGAACATTAGTTTTTGGCTATTTTTGAAGAAAGAACCAATACCAGTCATTAAATTAAATTATATTTCACCTAAGTCTCATCTCGGAATATATTTTTTTTTTTGCAATTTTAATTAAACTCTGAAGTATGTTTCGGAAATGAAATTCCCCAAAAATATGGGAGAACTCGAAAAAGATTATATAACCACGTCGGATTTTTAATATTTTTTTACATACGCATTCTAATTCCTGTGTTCAGAAAGTGCGTTCGTTTAAAGCGGACGAAGAACGAAGACCGTTTATGTCTTACTCGGACATCGCCACTACGTCTTCTTCGTTCGCTTCTTCATCATCTCCATCATCTACCGACCCCCCTTCGGACTCTCCTTTTTGTGCAACGGTAAAGCAGTAAAATGCATTTCATGCAACGCGCAAAAAAGAAAGCTAAAGAGAAACACCTCCGTTCTCCGAAAAGTAATGCGCCGTTAAAACTGGAAATTGTAATCAAAGCCTCGTTTCAGCGAGGATCATTAAGCGCCTTCCGAAAATTTGCATCCGATCTCCAATTCATCGATAATCAATTAGTTTCATTGCCCGCGTTCGTTTATGAAATAGAAATACGACGATTGAAAAGAAGAAAAGAAATATTATCGTATTAAATTGATGCGGAAGATTTCGTTGTGTTTTATATTTTTTTAAATACAAAATTGTAATTGAAATTTTAGCAATGTTGAAGCAAAATTGCTGCCACGACATTTATCTACTCCTTTTTCTATCTCGAGAGAAATTTTTCAATTCCTTTTTTAAAGAACTTTGATTTTTTTTTAACTTTATTCAATAGTTTGCTTAAAAGATAGTAAACCTTTTGTACCAATTTAATATTTTTAACACTACACATACACGCGCGCACGTACACTCGCACAAGCTGCTAATTATGGATTCGATTATGTTCTGTTGAGGAAAGGTTCATTACACAGTACATGAAGCATAAGATCTTGTTAGTTCACAATATATTAAGTGGATTAATATAAAACAAAGACGTTGATTTTAAAATTAAAACTACACTTGACTCGCATCTTTATTTCGTCTGTACCTAAGTTGGAGAAAAAAATACAAGTAAAAAAAAATTATAGAGATGAACGTTAATTCTTCCGAAGGTAATCTCGATAACGCTTTTAATGTCACTAGCGTGTCAGGGTCTTTATTGCCTTTCTTAATTTCTTGGCCGCAGGCAACGGAAGCGCAATTAATTTTAAATGGAAGTATTTTGCCATTTCACTGGTTCGATGGAAGCTAATAGTCTTCTTCTTCCTCTTACTTTTATTTTTTTTCGCTACTATAATCGCGTTTAATAGCGCAAAACAGTACTTTTAGTAACAGTGTAAAACTATCAAATAAACGAAGAGATATTATGAAAAAAGGAAGTCGTTACATGGTCAGTAAAAGTATAAAAATTGGAAGATCTACATGTAGCAAAAAAAGGTTTACGATTTCGATGAAGAAAATTATAATTTTTGCGCGGACAGTTTCTTCGTGTTTCGATTTGTTCTGTCTTTATTTCAATGCAAGTGCGTATCGGCGGGGATATTGAAAATCGTCTCGGTACGTAATATCATGTGCATGTAATACCTGCGCTATGTGATTATGCAAATCAGGGGAATCACGATTTTACCACCTTCGGCCGAGTCACGCTCGCGATGTTTGCACGGATAGGAGGAGGCGCGACGATTAAAGTTTGATTTACCGAGTTTACCAGCGCGTTACTTACGTTTCATCCGACTTAACGAGATTCAGATTTGTAACATATGTGTTATTTAAAGATCGCCGTATTATGCAGCTAATGACACTAAATGCGTATATTATTCCGATAATATGCGATTTCGTGATCGTGTTTACTGAGTGACGCGCGACCGCACCGTGCAATTAGGCGCAGCATTGGTCGCGATGCATAATTAATTTATGTTAAAACGCGTCCGTTTCGCTATCGATCACGCTTTAAAAAGACGTATAAGACGTGTATATCGCGTGTGCAACAGGTGACGGTGCATCTCCGAAGGATAAACCGCGCGCGGTTTCCCGCGATGAAATCGCGGACGACTATCGAGAATTCACGGACAGGCGTGGTAATTTGTCTCCCGTTTTATCGATATGATTTTAACGCCTGCACACAGAGATGAGACCGACAAGTACACTTTGGACTTCTGTCTGAAGGCGTGGGATTATTCGAAACAAAGCTCGCTGCGTACGCACGGTATCTATTATATAATTATTCTTCGGTACTCGCGCGTCGGCTTGTTATTAAAAATTGTACAGATAAAGAGAGAAAAAACGTTCGTACAAACGGGTACAAATTGCTTCACGCAATTGCGTGCTACGCACCGTGACACCGACCATGTCATTCCTCGCACAAAGAACGCTTAATACTTTCACCGTTCGGCCAGAATCCCCGTGGCGGCGTCCTGGACAACGAGCGTCGCTGAAACGGCCGGTAGTGAATATCGCGTGCACGCTCTGGGCGGGTTCCCAACCCCAGGGCGATCGCCACGAGGGCCCCGCGGACTCTTCGCCGTTACCGAGAAAATCTTTCGCCGCGCGCGGTGCGGCGGAGCGGTGTAACCGCTTCGGTTAATCGAGCAGCCGCGATCCTGCAGCGACGTTGATTCGCCATATCGCTCGCTTGAGTCACCTCGGATCCGGGAATTAGAATTGAGAATAATAATCGCTTCTTTATGTATAAATGTACAAGTTCGATATTTTACTCTCTCGGGCACAAGAAAGAAATACGTGCGAAAGGCGAGAGGTCAACAATGCTGACGTGATACACTGATAATGAGTGGAATACACCCCAAAAAAAGTATTTTACATTCAAAGTGATTTTTTTTCTGTAATCTCATATTCTAAGCTTACCGTTTTACCGCAAACATATTCCTCTTTCATTAAAGTGAAAAATACTTTTTTCTCTCAAATATTCTTGTTTATACTATTTTTCCCTTGATTTTAGAGGAATTCTTTTGAAGTTAATATAAAGGGAAAAATAGTATAAACAAGAATATTTGCGGTAAAATACAAACATATCCCTCTTTCAATAAAGTAAAAAATACTTTTTTCTCAAATGTTCTTTAATCTATTTTTTCCTTTGATTTTAGAGAAATTTTTTTGAGGTTAATATAAAAGTAAAATCCTCTAGGATTTAGAGGATTTTACGTATATCAGAATTATTTTTTATGGGGATGTAGAACAACATAAAAGAAATGAAATAACAAGAGGCAAAGAGAAAAAAAAGTCTAATAAAGAATTTATAAGGAACGTAGAATAAACAATGAAAATTGAGGCACGATTTCGTTAGTTTGTAATCTGCACAGCATTTTTCGATAAATATCTTCTTATCTCATAGTATATTTTTACGCGCCGCGATTTATTTAATTTTTTTTAATTAATTATTTTGATATGTGATATCGGCTATTATCCTTGGAAATAACACCTTTAAGAAATTATCGGTGTATAAAAGGTGTTTTTAGTCATGTCGCTGGCAGGTGAGTGACTTCCCTCGTTATGTGAAACGCGAATCCCGATCGAAATCTCGCGATCGCGATCTCGATCGGGCTTGTTCTTGGTGGCCATTGCCTCTCGGCGGCACGACAGACTTTATCCCTCGAATAATGCGGGGCTACGCCCACGTGCACCACGCCCTCGTCCTTTTTTTTGCGGTTTAATTAGGAATACGGAGCGCAATTACGAGAACCACACCCCCGCCGGTTAGATCGTCAGTTGTTACCTCGATTTAATGTATCAACGTCTCGGGCAGGCTTAACTCGACTTTATAAGCCGAGGGGTCATATGCAAATCTCGTGCGAAACGTTCCCCGTGTGTTATCATACATGCATTTTTATGCGTACTCAGCGTGACAAAAAAGGCAACGACAAATTCTAATCGTCGGAATAACGATAACACGGACACGTTATTACATTTATTCATATTTTACAGTTAGATTAAAAGAGAATCTTAATAATAATAGTTGCCAGATAGAAAGTAAATTTTTATTAGGCTGCAAAAACATATACTTGACCGTATTTTAAGGAAATATTTTTCATATTCAGGGAGCTATGCTGTTCAGTAAAAAAATCGATTTCATATTAAATTATTGTTAATACAACTTTTTTTTACAATAAATGTCATTAGTGATAATTAGCGATTGTTAGGGACGAAAGTATTCGCGGTCGCAATTACGAAGAAAAATTATGAGACAAGCCTTATTCGCTTTCGCTAATCACTTTTCTTTGATATCGTTCCTCGCGATGCAATTTATCAGCACTCGCAGTAAATTTCGCGTCAAGCCGCGCATTTGTGCATGCGTACGCGACCAAAGATATACCACCGACATAGGCAGTAATTATATTCTGCAAAGCGACGCGACCCCTCCATGGTAGCCGCAAAAGGGTGACTGTCAGAGGCGACCGTCGTGCAGACGCCACCCTCTGTCGCGGCCGGAAGTGACGCACATCTATCTTGTCTCTCTGCGTTTCAATCGTGCGCTTCCGTCTTAGAGCGAGGCGGGCGAAGCGAAGGAGGCATCTTCTTTGGCTTATTATTTTGTTAGGAAAAAAAAATTAAGAGATTAAAGGTGAGTTGCATTTTGCGATTGTTTTTCGTTTCTGCTTTATTCCCTAAATTCTGTTCGGTGAGTCATGAGCTCAAAAGAACTATAAAAGTATGCGTGATATACTATCGTTATTTCAATCGAAATTAAAAGAAATAGGAATCTGTTTGCAATTATTTGTACATTGTTTGTCGCGAGACATTTTAATTTGTCTGAAATGATTGATATAAAAATTTTGATTGCTTAATAATTTCATTTTTTAAATATTGAATAATATTGATTAATAATTAAGCTGTTGAAAAAATATAAGATAAGAGTAGAGAAGAGATTTAAAATTTAAAAGTGAAACAAGCGAGCGATATAGCAGAACATTCTACGTAACGTAAAATCTCAGTATCCCAAATCTCTGGCCCATTTTTCTGTTAATTGTTGAGAAACTGGGACGCATTGAATGAATTAACTCGGACTTCGTGGTTCGCCCCTCGCTCTTGCACGTCGGACGATTCAATTATCAGGGCTGCCGGTGAAACCGTGTCCGGTTTACAGAAAAAGGGCGCGGGCACGAGCATAGTAATTGGGCAAAATGTACGTACGCCGAATTTCGGCGGCTAATGGAGATTTATTGCACCTATAAGCGTAGCAGACCGATGCGCCGCAGCTGCAGTGATGCGACGCGACTTTCCTGCCGCTTAGGAGCAGCGTCCGTCGCATAGTTACTCGCGTAACCGTCGAGGCACGTTGTCTCGTGTGGAATTGCCAACAATGGGACAGGTGCTGCGATACTTATCGCGAGAGATTTCGATATTCCTTTTTTTTTTTTTTAAATGTCTCGCCGAGATAAAGTGTCCGTCATTCGACAGGGAAACGCGTTTACTACATTGCCGCGTTTTTCTTTTTACGGTTATGTTCATCTTTCGCAAGAATATTTTTATTATTGTTACAATTTGATGTTAAACGTAAACTTAGGTACATGAGATTGATTCGATTCTGATAAACTCCATTGTTTGTTCGATGATCTCTCGTTCCATTATGAAGTTACGTTGCCAACGTAAGGCGCGCAGAGAGACGTGACGAATTAGGCGGAAAGAGGTAGTACGGTGGTTATTTAAATAATTGACAATGTTTACGAACCGCTCGTGATCCGGCCCTCTTCGTAAAGGGGAATCGAATTAAACGCGGACGTATGGTGAATAATTAATCGGTGGACGCTTACTTAAACTCTTGCCGGTGAAAAGAGATCCCTTTCCGTTATCAACGATGCTATTGATCGTTGAATTACAAGTCTTTTACGTGCCACATTCTCTTTACCAAGTCTATTGTTCAATCGAGATACGAATATTAAGTAAAATAGAATTTATCTTTAAGAATGTGTGTAGAATAAATTTGCACTTTATGATTAAGATACTCTTCAAAATATTATATAAAATATAAACTATTTTGCGTTGTAAAACATATAAAATACCTGATATCGAATTTCAATCATGAATGTAAAAGAATTTTACTTAAAGAAATTTTCGTGCTTCTCGATCTAATTTGTTTTTCATATAAATTGTACAGCGAACGAGAATACTTGGAACATTTCTAAGCATTATTATTACATGGTAAACTCTTTCTCCTTATAGATATTTTTTATCTTTATCTTCATCCATATAACGCACCGCGAACATTTCATATCCATGAAACACTAAAATTTATGGCTCTTCAGCTTGTCGGTGAGAATCTGAGCAATCAGGCAAGTTAGAAAACGTCGAAGAGTAAAAATGTAACCGTGCCTTCGTTGACCTCCGAAATTTTGTTACCCCAATAATTCACAAGGCTTTGACACGCGAGAGGCGTAACGATATCGTTATCTTCTCCGCGATTAAGCCGTCTCTTTGTCCGCTCTCTGTCTCCCTCCGAGAGCGAAAGCTGCTGGAGAAAAGTGGCTCGGCCGGATGAGGCGAAGGAAAGAGAAGCGGGAGAGCAGAGGAGAGAAAGAGAGAGACGTCTCATCCGCACACCGGTCAACATCGTTCTTTTCTCTCTCTCTCTCTCTCTTTCGCTCCTTTCTTCTCATCTAATGGTTTAGGAGTCGTTCCGGACATTAGCTTCTGCGCTAGCACGCGGAGGGAACCTCGTCGTCGTCGTCGTCGTCGTCATCTTCTCTTCTTCTTCTTCTGCAGCTCTTCCTTCCCTTCATTCTCCAGCTTCTCGTTTCGTCTCCCTCGTTCAGGAGCTCTCCCGGGTCGCTCTTTCCCCCTTGCTGCCCTTTGAAAAATGACCCGCGTCCTCCCGGAGAAATAAGAGTGTCATCATCATTAGCCCGCCGAGTTACACGACGGACCTTACGCACACGGAGCGCCGTAATGCGCGCGCGCACGTACACACACACACACACACACACACACTTGCGCGCGTGCATCCGTGACAATGGGCACGAGGCCTCTGCTCTCGGAATCACGATCAGGATTTTCATACAGAGTAATCCGCCAGGAGGTATGCCGAAAAGATCCCTTTTTTTTCCCCCCCCCGAGATTACCTAAATTATTTTAAATCGAAGCTTCGAGCTGTTTAATTTCGCTTAATTCGATCCTCGGAAAAAGATATTTCTGCCGCGCTCCCTATCGCAAGAGAAAGAGATTGACATTAGTTTTACATGGGGTCATAAAACTGTACTTTAAAACTGTCGCAATTATTTAAGTCGATTCTCATTTTGACGGAATGTTTTCCTGAAGCGGAAATGAAGGATAGTCGGCAATTTAGTCTCGTAATAATAAACGGCAGTTTGTGATTTATTGCGGTTTTTGCAACTTTGTCGGAAATCAGAAGTATATTTGCGTTATTGACACAGAATGCGGCAACGCTGGCGATATGTCATCATACCTGTGCGATTGCAAGTTATCGGAGCGAGTTTCAAAGTACAGAATTAAACTACATTCAGCTATCGCAGCACGGATGTTACTTTTGCACTTTGGAACTCAGTGTTTCGTTGTTGCATCACATATAAGATAAATTATTGAATTATCTCCGATATCGTATTCGACCGACGGTACTTATTTCGTCATTAAACATTTCAACTTTAACATTTTGTACGATATTGCAGCTAAAATTAAGCAGTACAACGATGCAATTGTTTCTGTAATCGTTTATTTTAATAGATAAAGCGATTAAAGCTGAAAGAGTGGAAGAGAATGTAGAATGTTGTTATTTTGCTTGCGCCTGATTTTTTTCAAGTTTTTACTCGGTATGATATTGTCATGTTGTACTTTCATTCAAAGCTAGAAATATTTCGAAAGAAATCGCGAAAGATATTTTATTGTAAAATGAATATTTAGAACCTTGATGTTATTTTAATTTTATTACGTATCTTTATGGCCTTACATGTCTACGAGAAATCCATTTCACTCTCTTATTTCCTTCATCGTACAATCACACGATTGCGGGATTCACGGGATTGAACTGATAATGCTTATATACAGTCACCGATTTAGTTCAACGGGAAAGACCAGCGGTCGCTGTCAGTCTTGCAGTTTCCGATTGCAGCGGGCAATCATGAAGGGAGAGAAGAGAATAGTGTGACGCGTTATATGCTAGACGATGCGACCGTGACGCGACGCGACGGAAGGAGGTTTCTCGTCGCGGTTGGACGAGCAGACGCATTGTGGGCTCCTTCCTCCTTCTCGCATCGGTATGTCTACGACTAGCAGCCGAGCTTTGACGAGAGATTGATGCTCGCAGCGGCTCGCTCTGTGAGACGAATCAGCGCGAGCTACCGACGAAGAACAACGATCCGTTATCTCGCGAGAAGAGACGAGAGAGAGAGAGGCCCGGACTGCGGATCGCTGGCCCCGACGTAGATCGAGATGAGCGTGAAAGCCAAAGTGGGAGAGACCGAGCGAGAGAGAGAGAGAGAGGAGGGAAAGGAGAATCGGAATTATGCGTTTTCCTCCGTCCTCTCTCGTCGACAATCCTGGTAGCGAGAGAATGAAGGAATGGGGGAAAGGGAGAAGAGAGAAAGAAGGACGAAGAAGAAAGGACGACCGCTGGCAAAAAAAAGAGGAGGTGAAGCACATCGCGGGGACAAAAGGCACCGCCGCGGAATTTTGAGCTCTCATCGGCTCGTTCGGTCTCCTTTTAACGGGGATTCGCGCGGGGCGGAGGGTAGCCCGAGACTTGATCGGAGAGTCCGACGATCTCTTGTAAAAACCGAAAATATTTTTGCCCCTCCCCCTCTTCATGAGGGGGACTGCCCACGGGTCCGTCACTTTGACGCTCTCGCGATCTCCAGACTCATGCGAGTTGCGATATAACGAGAATTTCAATTCTCTCCTCGCAACTTGTATCGCATGGCACGTGCGAGAAAAACGAATCGTAAAGTCAACGCGGTGCGATGCGTATTGTTTCAGTTTTGTACGTGCGCGCATGATTCTCATTCAAATCTTCTGTTATATCGGCGCGCATTTTTTTTCAAGTGAATAGCACTTTCAAAGAGTAAAACTTTACACTGGACATTTATCGTAGCATTTTCCCAGCCATTTCGAGGGAAAGTTTATAGCGTTTATGTATACGATTGTCAATCGATGGAGCTACCGTTGCTTACTCGCGTTTGTCCGAAAAAGTCGGGAAATCCTCCCCTCGGGAGGGTCCAAGTGGCAACGACACGATAGATCCTATCAGCCGTTCGATCTTCGATTCTGAATTTAGCGGGAAAGGCCGCGCCACAGTCGTTTATGCCGTGGGGGATGCCATTAATCGTACGATTCTCCCCTAAATCTCCCACCGCGTGCTCCGGGAGACAGCGAGCGCGTCTCCATCCGGGAAGATTCTTGGATAGAAACGAGGGAGAGAAAGAGAGAGAGGGGGGGAGGGGGGGGAGAGATGCGAATGGAGAACACTTCTTCCGGAAACCGGAAGCCGGAAGCCGGCGCGACTTAAAGACGCGTGCATGTACTGAAATCGTGCGTAGGCCGAAATTTCTTACAAGAATACGTTCGACTGGGCGCGATTTAATCTCAAGAGCACGAGATGTTTATCCGTAAATGCACGCATTTTCAAAGATAATAGTATAAATAAAATGTATTTGCAATGTATTTCCGTACAACGGAGAGAATTTCCTTTTGTCCTCTTATTTACAACGCTCTTCGTGGTGTTACAGCCACCTTTGGCATACAAAGAACGAAAAGATAAATAACGTCAGTCAACGATGGTTGATCGGTATCTTTAATCTTCACATGTATCTTTTGTATTTTTTAACAAAGCGATATCAGTTCGCGTAATTACCGACACGATCTTACGATTGCAAGCGCGATCGCCGTTTCTCCCGGCAGCCTTCGCGTTTTTATGTTTACTTGTAATTATTTTTCATTGATTTTCTCGATCGGAGCGCGGCTTAATACGGAACTCGCGAAAAAAGCACGGTGTTATGATAGACGCGAGATATACATGATAATTTATCTTCGTTTAGATATTAATTTGATTTGTATGTAACTGTGCACTCTGGCTTGACCACAGCAAGCGCGACACGATTTTTCATTAAGAAATTTCTTTTTTGTCTCCTTTTCTTCTCCATATTCTTGCAATTCAAATCTTTATCTAACGCATAGATGAAAGTTGGCAGCTAATCGTGCATATTTCTTACAAATAGTAATTAGAGCATACATAACTTTCTGCATGATTTGGTACAATTACAAAATAATTAATTAATGCAGCTTTTATTTGTCCGCAATGGACTCGAACGTGTATGCTTTTTGCAGTAAATAGTAATTAAAGTTTTACATAATATTGATAAACGCAAACTTTAATCCATCAGTGGAAATTAATTATGTAGTTTTATGTACGATTAATCTTGTCGTTTAACATTATTGCAAAAAATGTCGTCTATAAATTATTAGAATACGTAAAAAAAAAAAAAGAAATCACATTTGTCTGCATATTTAAATTTCAAGGATAGTATCGATTCAAGGAATTTACGATTTTGATTTTATTAAGGCTTAATTAAAATTGAGCAAACGATTTCTTTCCAAGCATTTTTTCGAAATATAACTGTTGTAATAGTTATATTATTCAAAATGTGCTTTGCAATTCAAGTGTCGAGCCATAAAGAGAGCTATATACTGTAAAAAGAACATCGGCATACTAAACATCCTATTTCTTTTTTTGATTCTTTTTAAATTTATATAATATCGACGATACAATTTTCTGTAGCCGACATTGTTGTTTGGAGATGTTTTAGGCTTTGCCGATTTTTCGCTCGGTATGCGCTTATGTGAAAAAATTGATCGCTCTAATAAGCACACTCTTTCTACGGTAGACGCTAATTAAATTTTACATGACTTTGTGCATCCTGGAATTTTAGCGTACTATCGCGAAGATAAACTTTCGATGAAAGAGAGGTGATTGCAATTTTGTAATAAATACTATGATCCTAATTTATTTTTTTTTTTAATAAAAGTGCTAAGATATATTTCATCGGTATAATACAGATGCAAATGTAATATTTATGCCGATGCAACGTGTTGCACGTGCACTATTATAAATATTTAATAATATTTAAATTAGTGTCTATGTTTTTGCGATCACCTTCACCTTTTATGAATTCTGCTTCAAATAAAATATCCTAAAATATGACTAGTGTCTCGTATGTATATAGTGTATTTTTAAAAAAAATCTGAGAAAAAGTTGTTGCATAAACTTGAATTTAGAAAAAAGAACGCTCGGCTTAATAATTTATTGTAATGATTTGCATTCGTTAACTAATATTGTGATTGGTATTTACCCCTGCAACGTGCATAATAAAATATGTAAATAATGAAAAAAAGTTTGTAATTTATGGCAGAATTTTAGTTATTTTATCAATTCACTCAGTTTTTTTCAAAAGACGGCGATAATATTATATTCTAAAATTTCCATTAGACGTGAAATTTGTGCAAAGTATGCGTAAAAATATTTACATTGGCAGATTTTTATTGAAAAATAAAAAAAAAACGATTATTGCACTCATTTCTTATTATCATCGAAGATTTTAAGAGTAAAGTGCATTCGTTTGATAAATCGATGAAATTGTCGCAATAATTAGAAAGCAAAAAGTTTATTACGCGTGATTATCCGTGCAGCACTCGGGAATGTTACGCCGCATGAGGTGTCCTTCCCTCGTGTCGATCCTTGAAGCGAATTTTACCGCCGCGCGATGCGGAAGGTTCCAATTTACCCCCGAGATTTTGGGCGGTTAACCAACCCTTATCCGCGGTGGATAAAACAGGGAACTTCGGGAGGTCCTGGCACGTACGAGGGAGGGAATTACCCGGCCTGGAATTACCAACCCCTAACGCGGAGGGGTGCGCAACCCCGAACTCGCCCGAACCATCCGAGGGAACGCGTTACCGCGTCGGTTAGGGCGCTCGATTATCATGGAGAACGCGCGCAGGAGCAGGAGGAACCTGTTTTACTATTGAGAGGGTTTGCCGAAATCTTACGGATCTCTCGATGCGTTTGCAGCGAATTTTTTTGTCATCCCCGTCGCGGCGGCTCGAGAAACGTGCGGACGATCAATCCATAACGTATCAAGCCCTCTCTTTTCGATGCCAAACTGATCGACTCTGATTTTTATCAATTTTTTAATGTCAGTATCGGAACATATGATTAATTTGAAGCTTTATCAATTTTTTCTACTTTTTATTTTCTGACGTTTATTGTACATCAACATATATTCGAATATATTCGACGATGATCAAACACAGGTGCAATAAATAAACTGATTTAATGGATATGATGTGAAAGAAATGAAAAAAAAAAAAGAGTGGCGGGAAACAATTTGGTTGAAAAACACGACGAGGGGGAAAAGGGTATTGAAGATTTTATAAATTTTAGGAATGCTGTCGAAAGATTTAGCACGAAATTGTTGAGTATCACACCGAAACGGTTTCATAGCGCGATTCTTTCTGGGAAATCCCAATTTTATCGCCTCGGACGGCTGCAATCGGTTGCTCGCGATTGTAATGTAACGTAAAAAAGCATTTGTTTACCTTTTTCATGATTAAAACCCGATCGTTCGCTCGTACAGTCAACAGATCGCAACAGGTAACCGTTTAATATTCTCTCTCTCGTTTTTTTCCCTACCTCTTTTTTTTTTATCCAGAAAAACAACGACTAGCTGCGCGATCCGCGGACCGTTTCGACGCACTCTCTCAATTACTTTTATTTGACAATCCGAACGCTTGTTTTCCCCCTTGTAGCGTTTGCGCTGCAACAGGTTGCAAAGGATGACAGAGATAATTTTTTTTCCGCCCGAAAATAAAAATAATATCCAGGTGTGATATATGATCCTGTTTTAAACGTTGCCGCGTCTGCAAACTGGCGTTGCCGAAACGTTGCCGTTATCAGGACTAATGCGCGAGTGCGTGCCTCGAATTGCCAGGTTGATTCGGCCGACCTTGATTTTCGTCCCTGACGTGCCGCGATATATCGATTATTTTGCAAAATTCATACCCGGTGATGAACGCAACACGCCGAACTTTTCGAGATATCGGCTCTTTTCACTTCCTCGTTTCACGTTATTTCAATTTATTGCGACGGCAAGTGTCGGTTACATTTCGCTATCTATTTATTCGTTCGTTAATTTGACTCGTTGCAACGATCAAAACGGGGCGAGAAATGTGTTCGATGACGCGTTTTATCGGACGGCCCTGAGGTTACTCGTTTAGAATTCCGGGACACCTAGTGTTACCATGTTTACGCAACAGGTGAACCTCGCGCCGTGCACGTCGCTATTAACAAAATCTGCGCTAACGAGACGTTGACGCTCCCCGCCGTTCCATCGTAATTAGCGGCGGCGCGCTTTTCAAGCGATTTCGATCCCGGCTGCCAATTGTCCTGCCGAGCGACGCGCGGCGCAGGACGCCCCGCGTAAAGTCTCAGGAATTATCCCGGCGATCGTAAAATAAAGCGCTGCCAGGTGAATTGGCCGTGTACGCTCGCTCTCTCCTTTCGTGGTTTTGTCGAATCATTAAGGAGGTATTAATTACTGAGGGAGAGGCAATTAGTACCGAGGCTGTAAATCGACAATGTCGCAACGCAAATGCGGCGTTACCGTCGCTGGATCAGAAACAGTGGAGTCGCAGTCCGTTAAGCGTCGCGATGACTTGGTTTCTTTTTCCTAAAACGCGCTTATCGCCCGCTGGTTGAAAGAATATATTCCGAAGACGATAATGCATTCAAAATTCCATTCGTGGAATTTGCCGACTGTTCTCTTCTAAAGTTAAGTTTTTAAAGTTAGAAGTTTCTCGCCCCTATTTCGACGTAATGAAAACGCGAATGTCAGAGAAAGAAGTCGATTTGAATTAAAAACTGGCCTGTACGTTTGACGAGAATTATTTGCAAATTGTAAAGTGTAGTGAGTCGAAATTTGAAATTTTTCACATTGAGAAAAGTTCATTACAAACTTCTCTTTAGAGAAGTATTTCTAAAAATTTATTTATATTTTGATGCTTTTGATAAAGTACGCTTAATATATTTTATTAATACACGGAAAAAATAAGTTCGTTAAATTTTATGTAACTAGTTATCGACTTTTGGATAGGGCCATTTTCAAACTGTTATTCTTATACTGAATTTTAATAATTCTATGACTTCTTTTCAGTATTTTCAAGATGTCTAGAATTTTTTACAAAAAAACAACGTAAAACTGCTTAAAAATTATGCCCCATCCAAAAATAAATAATTGTCAGATAAAATTTAATGTATACATTACGTATTAGTTTAATTTCTATTTTAATAGTTCTATTTTAATAGACAGTAAATCTTTAATTTAGAAAAATTGTAATTATTTGAATGAGAACGGAACGTGCAGTAGCGACGAATAATCAGCATTAGCTTCGCTTCAGATTTAGTGATCAATTTTCAGGATGCAATATAACAAACAGAGAAATAGCGATGTGATTGATGAAATGTTATTTTCCATCCCCACACTAGAGTTTTTATTGTAGTTTTACACCTGCCTTGTTTTGCGATTGCAAAAAGGCGCAAAACAAGTTTGGTTTTACTTTCGGCCGATGTTTTCGTTTCGAAATTTGCAAGCCCTGCGTTTGCCATAGGGAGCAAGATATAACGACGGTGGATGGGGAAGGGGGAGTACAGGGGTGGAAAAAATACAGATCGACATGCCGCGGGCGGGGGTGGCCGCCGGGGGTGGTGTATTTTTTCTGAAAACACTGCTCGCACCTCGTCTCGCCGTCGTCGCCCGCGAGAAGAATGGAAAAACAATATTTTGCCGTTTCGTCCCGAGTTCTCCGTGCTCGCTCCTTTATTGCTTTTTTTTATCCTTTCATTTTTTTTCCTTTCATTTTGTTATCACATAGCTCGACGTAACTGGACGAAGCGCGAAACGCGAAGGGCAGAATTATGCGGGAAAATCAATGCCGATGATTTTTTGAAAATCTCAATGAGCTTCGAGTAAGCTAGAATAAAATCATGTTTGTGCCACACACATTGAAGCGTTGGAAATTTAACGCGAGATTATAAAAACAGGACGAAATTTTATTAAATTGCCAGCAACTTTAATTAAGCTCGTCACAAGATTTTATTATTATCATAATAATTATTATCATAAGCTTTTAACTCAAATATCTTTAAATTACTTTGTGCAACTTTGGACAGAGCTACGATATTTATCGCACGTACAAACTTATCGCGCTATTGTATCGATTTAATTTCTCCCTTTTCACGCGTAGCGAGTATATATTACGTATAGAATTTTTCTTTCCACTGCAATTTGCAAGAGATTAATCGTGCGCTGAATATTTGATGTAACCCATTTGCGCATTTTCGCGATTTTCGCCGTGTTCAACTTCGCTAAAACTGTGTCTCCACGTCGTCGAGAACTTTCTCTGTCTCGGCGCTATTATTAACGGTGCCCCATTATCGTGACTAATCGACGCGACCGGCGTATTTTGCCAATCTCACCCGTTTTACCCGACCACGGCCATTTTCGGCGCTCCATCCCCTTTAACAATGTTTTCGAGCCGATCCGCTTTAAGGGATGGGCCTTTATTTAGGCTGGTGGTATGAGAGTACCGAAGTACAGCGCGGCGTCTGTACGCCTCCACGATCGTCGCGGTCTCTCTCTCTCTCTTTCCTCTTCACCCCCTTCAGGCTTCCCTTTAGTCAGCGACCTCATCACCCTCCGCTGCCTTCGGGGGTGTCGGTCGTCGCGGGGAAAGGGAGGAGGGGGGGGACTGGTTATCGATTAAAAAATGTCTGCCCTTCAAGACGGCCTAGGTCACGACCTGTCCGTCACACGCGCGCGCGTGTATCGCCAATCGCCACTTGGGACACCCACTGATACATCCCTAATACGCACGTTTGCCCCCAAGAATTATTACAGGCGATCTCTCTTGTTTCTGTTTTAGTCACGCAATTTTCTACTCACGTACAAATTTTAATGACACGGCATAATACGGTAATAGATCTGCTTGGAAGATCCAATTAATGATATGACGCAGCAATAGTTTTAATACGTCCGCGTTATCGATTGTACCACTTTGATAATTTAATCAAACAGCAATATCTTGACAGAAATTTTTTTGCGAGAAGGGCAAGGAATTTTAAAATTTTATTTCATACTCTTGAGTTGTTGTATAATTTGTTTAAATAACTGATAGCATTTTTTTCGCAATAACTTTGTGTAAAACTCCGAGATGACGCATGATCGCGAGTAATGGGAAATTTTTCAACTTTTTTTTTGTTTATCACGCTTATTGTTTCCATCGCCATTACAAAGATGTGGCACCGTAATATTTGATGATACCGATTAGAATAACGTGATAGATGATATAAAAAAAAGAATGAAGGAAGAGAGAAATATTACACCATGTTTTCACGACTTTTACGATTTTCAATCGTGCTTCAAGTTTCGTTAAAAAGATTCGCTATTCCTTTGTACTTCTTACATAGCGACACATGAAATATGCTCCGCTTTATGTCCTGCGTGCCATCTCATTCTTACGTTGCGTTTTGCGTCTCACGATGCCTTTTGCGATACATTGCAAACGACTCGTGACACATTATGCGATGAATAAAATCCCAAGTAGTCAGCAGCGAAGCGTTGCTCTAACCATTTCAAGATATCCCAACTGTTGGATGCGTGATGCGTTTTGTTACGTTCTACAAATATCCTAATCTTATTGCCGTGCTTTTTCTACGTGATATTTACTTTTTGCATTGGTATGATTATTGAATTGAACGTAGACTTAACGCGATTTTGTTCGCCCAGGCTGACAACCTTCTGAAACTTGACGACTCTCCGACATTGGTATCCGACTCGACATTGGTATCCGAATCGAAATCTAGCCTTATTTATTGAGATCGCGATATGTAGCGTGGCCAACGGGCTGACGGCCTCATCAATATTCTCCATATTGACAATCTGTCAATATTCTCAGATTATATAATATTTAACTCTTGAAATGCTATGTACGTCTCGCTACACATACATATTATACATATATGATATTATATATTTTTTATTTATTATATTGCAATTACGATATTGTCATATTATTGCTGAAGATTTACCATATCTCGTAAATCATCAGCGTGAAATGAGGGTATCGTAAATTTGAAAAGAAGGAAGCTCTTGTATCGATATATTTTCAAAACCTAATCGATAAAATATTCTCTCTTATAAATTTCGATATCCACCCTTTATCCTGATTTATACAAAAATGATAAATCTAATGACAGACCTAGCAGGAATATTTATATCGGCAATACATCACATTTACATAACGAACTTGTATTTCTTTTATGAAGAGTTGATTAGCTGCAACTACAGAATAAACGTTGACAGTTCGGGGTCACCCCTCACAATTGAGACTCCTGATCGAGCGTGTTACCGTAAGAAGAGCCCAAGTGCCGTGCGTAAATGCGTAGGTGGTTTGCGACAGGTCAGGAGCATCGGGGAGAATGTGGATGGCGACGCGACGGAGTAGGGAATCAGAAAGATGGAAAGAGAAAGAGAAGGAGAAAGAGAGGCGATATAGATAGATGGAGAGGAAGAAAGAGAGAGAAAGAGAGGGAGAGAGTGAGAGACACGTTGGAGAGGCAGAGGAAAAAGGATCGAAATGTATAGCTATAGACGGTTGACAAGGTGGGGCGATGGAAGAGGGACGGTAAGATCGGAGGGGACAGACAAGGACGGGGGATAATCGATAGACACGGCTAGACGCCGCCCCAGACAACCTTTTGCCTTAGCTTAAGGACACACCGACCCTTAAACAATTTAGCCCACATAAACTGATACGCATCCCGATCCTCGGCGTTTACTCAGGATTCCGTCTCAGCTTCCAAATCACGGGGAGATCGAGCTCTCTATCCCGGCTTATATTGACTTATAATCCTCGGATGTTGATAGTTTCCTCGCAATTTCTTTCGCACAGTCGCGTGCCGGAGCGGTTTTATCAAACGCTTTTAGACTCGTACATACGTCGCGTAGGGTAGAGTCTCACTCGCGGTACAACTTGCAATCTGTCATTAAGTGCTTTCTTTTCCGTGCTTTGACGCGAACTTTGAATCCTTTCGCGTCGAGTCTTGAGAATTTTTCAGATGTGTCTTATTACGTATGTTAATATGCCCGCATATTTTTAGAATCGCAAAATTTCCATTAATTTGCATTGGTTTTCTGGGCGTTTATTCGAAACCAAATGCGATCGTTTAATCTTTATTCGGATCCTTCGATCTTATTTATGTGAAGTTTTGCATTGCATAAACGATTTTTTCATTATATCGTCGTTTTAATGAGCAATTTTCTTCCACACAATCTCGTATACCGTTCCTTTTCAACATCACAGACAATTCGTTCATAATTGTCATGTTATAAGAAGTGACTGCAAGATTGCAGTTATGCAATTTTCATACATAATATTGTATCAAACGTCAATATGATCAATATGAACTTGAAATATTATTAGAATTAATAGATACGATTGTTTTTGAATAGTACCTACTTGACTGCTAACTTGACTTGTACTTACAGTATGATGCACAATATCGTATATAGACATTAATAATTCAAAATGGCCGTGCTTATAAGAGCTCCTATGGCCGGCAACACGCGGAGATTCTTGCGGTGCGATAAAAAAAAATAAAGGAGGGTCTCGGCAGCAGCGGCCAATCGCGCTACTCCCCGATCATATCAGTCGACTTAATTTATTATTTTATGCGTGTGCAGCCTACACCAGCAATAATGATGCGGAATGCACAAAGGTAGCATATAACGTTTAACGTTTCTAATGAATGGCAACGTATTATTTCAGCATGCGTTCGTATTAATCTCCAAAAAGATTCTTTTTAAAATACAATCGTAAAAAATAGTGAGCATTTTTTTGGAAAATATAACTTTATCGATTTAGAATGCTTTATAGTATTCTAAGTTATCAGCTTACAATAAGAACGATCAATATATTTTTATATAAAAAAATTATGTATTACACTGAAACAAATTCTGGTTAAAAACGGACGAATTAGAAAAATCTTGTAGGATTGATCAAATATTCTGGTTATTTTATTAGGAATTCTAGTTATTATAAATTATAAAGTATTGAGTTCTATTATAATAACCAGAATTTCTATTATAATAACCAGAATATTTGATCAGTCTTACAAGATTTTCTGGTTCGTCCGTTTTCAACCAGAATTTTTTTTCAGTGTAGATACAAATTGTGGTAACAATTATATTTTCTAAAAAATAATATTATAAAACAATAAGAGAAATTGCTAAGCTGTCTCTCTGCATCCGAAGAAAAAAAATAGGATAATAATTATAGTTCGAAATTGTCCGGATAAAAATTAGTGTATAAATGTGATATCGAGACATCTATCAATGAAGCAAATTCTTGATTGCCCTCATATCGCTTCTCGCTCGCGCTAACTTAAAAATAAGAGCGATTTACGAGTGACTCATAAAATGAGCGTAGTCGTTCGTCATGAGAGCCGCGCGGGAATCCTTACGAAGAGGATCGTTCCAACGTAGACGTCGCGCGCTGGACAGAAGTTTGTGCTCGATGTGTGCGTGAAACCGATGCTCGGAGGGCAACGCTAGATAGGAAGGGTGGAAAAACCTACCTCAACCGGGATGTGCTGGAGGGAGGATTCGTTCGCGATGGGAGAGAGCAAAAGAGAAAAATAAGAAAAGAAAGCGGGGAGCCGTGGAGGAGACGACGTCGTCTTTCCACCCTCGTGGACGACGACGACCACGACGACGACGACGACGACGACGACGATGGCAACGACGACGGCAACGACGACGACGCGATATCTGGGTCGAGACTCGTCGTCGCCGGCGTCCCGGCGCCAGGCATCCTTCTCTTTGGCTTTTTTCGACGGGCCGGCGAACGGAAAAACGTCCAGAAATGGAAAAGTACTGCGGTGCTCCGTTGTCCTGCGGTTTTCTTCGCTCCATTCCCGGGAATGAGGGAGGCGTATTTCGGCTGCGTTACGTCGTAAAGTAACGTTAATTGATAATTTTTCAAAATATTGTTTCGGAAATTTCTCCCACACCACAGTCTTCTTTCATGTACCTATAAATGGCAGGAGAGAACGGAACTAATGTCTACATGTTAATTTATTAATTTAACTAAAATATTCTATGGATAAGAGTGCATTTATTCGTGATCTTGTAGTTGAAAGTATACATTATCTTACTTTTGAAAACCTTATATTAATATTGCCATATTCTTTTACTTATTAAATAATACGAATTAATGACCTTTCTACGCTTTTACTTCGTTCATCATGTATTATCTTAATCGGAATTAAAATACAGAGCTTTTTTATCATTACTAGTTATCTAGAACAATACTACGTATTAAAACTACAACGTATCGTGTAAATTATCATGTACATCGCAAATTGAGTATTCTATTAAGTAACACTGAAATAGCAAGGAAAATCTTTATTTCCCGCTTCTACATATATTTTTACGTCTGCGAGGTAAAAATTGTTCGTAGAAAGTGGATAACATTTTTTAATTATATTCGTCCGAGGCCCTTTTGCAAGTTTTCGGAGATTGGAACGAAATGTCAGCCGCGCGGCTGAAAAGTCAAGGGTTGAGAGATTCAGATTGGTGGGCTGCTCGTTGCTCGGGGGATCTAATTTTACGAGGGCGAGGGAGGCGCGGGCAGGAGGGACGCGAAAACTCGTCGCCGCGCGCGAGAGCTGTCGGTGTAAAACTGGTGGAAGGCCGCCACCGCCGGCGGCCGTTACGCGAAAGTTAGAAGTTAGTTACACGGGGGCGGCCGCCCCTCATCTGCATATCCGTACACCCTGGCCTC
>VBVQ01001392.1:0-35580 GCA_011636635.1 Tetramorium simillimum
TATATATATATATATATATTATATATATATATACAGATATATGAATAATTATTTTTAAATTGAATAATTTTGTGAAGTTAGTTCTATTTTTTTTCATTAAGATGAAAATTACGATTAATTTTATTGGATTCTATTTCATCATGTATTATTTTTAACATTTTTAATTTTATGTGTATTAATTTTTTTCTCTATTTTTAAATACGTATTTATAAAAGGGAAAACAAGAAACGGTGGGATAAAGGGCTTCGTTAAAACAGCGTAAAACATTTATAAAAACATAGAATTGAATAGAACATACTGAACATGATCGAGAGAAATAACATTATTAGGTTTACCACACAGATATTTACCATTTTTCCTTGAGATCAGAACGTAGACGAAATAGACGACGATCAGACCACCGATCAACGTCAACATCTCTTCGGCCGACTGCAGTTGTATTAACTGCACCTTTCACGTCATATCATCAGCTAATGCGATTACTCTGTCCCTCCTTTTCTATTCTTTTTGTCTTCTTCGGCACTTCCTCGCCAAAGTTCAGAACTGAGTCGGATACTTAGCACACATGCGTATATACGTTTATCAGCGAAGTTGAAATTTGCTCATTAGACATCACCGTTCTTCGCGAGCCTTTGATAAGAATAACTAGTATCTTGCGTCACCCACTATTTATAAAACTATTTCGAAGTTGAAATGTAAATTGTGTTTTGCCCTAATATTTCGAAAAATGTGACGATGCTCCTCTTCAAGACTCATAATGAAAATAGTCTAAATTCTGAAGAGATATTCCATACATTCCATGCGAATCCATAGAGAAAATTTTAATGTTTATTATTTCTGTGTAATCGAAATGCGTATTTCTCTTTATTTCTAAGACTATAGTTTAAATACCGTTGTATTTTTCAATTTTAGGATAAAACTATAAAATAGATTCAAAATTTATATGTGAAAAAAGTTTTAACACTAATTATCTTTGTAATTAAGATATATACTTTTTTTTATTTTTACGATTAGTTTAAAAATACTGTCGTATTTCTCGGTTTTACAATAAAGTCATAAAATAGATCTATTCATTTGAAAATTATTATGTATCTGTACTTGGCAACGCGATAATAATTAGTTTTGTATTTTAATGGCACTATTATTCATTACATTATGCATCGAAGCCAGAATGAATATGAAATCACTGCCGACACAGATCATCAGTGTCAAGTTTTTACATAGCCCGCGCATGTCTTTGATGAATCTTGCGGAATATTCACACAATGTCGGTTTTGTTTTTCATTCTTTTTCCAACGAGCAATTTTTAAATTCTCATTTGCATAGCAAATGTTGAAGTAATGAAGCGTGGCGACGTCAACATTCGAACTTTAAAATTCTTTCGGGGAACATGTTTCTGTTTTTTCTAAAAGTGACGCGTTTGAACGCTGTACGACAAACATCGTGATCGAGCATATCACGTTTTTCAATGTTCTTCTCCGCGTGCATGACTTTATTTCGTATGTCAACTGGACGCACCTTGCACGGAAGTATTACATAAGAACTTTAGTGTATTCCGATTTTCAGATTGCGCGATTTATTTTACGGCCAATATTTATTTATGTTTTCATCCGATATTTAATTATTTAAAAAGTGGATATTTATTTACTATGCCGTTTATGTACCACTAGCTTTTATTAATCGTAGACTTCTCAATGAATTTGCGCGGTAAAGGTTTTTGATTTTCAATATTAAATAGGGATTTTAATTTTTGAAACGGGTGTTTTAAAATAAGTAAATGAATGAGAAAATAGGTATTTGTAAAATATTTTACGATACAAGTGTACATAATTTACATTACGAATCGATGGGCGGAGTGTCATCACATTTTTCAAAAATATATATCACGAATGATACGTTCATAAATCGATTAATTCTGTCATTCCGACATTTTTGCATAAAATTAGTTTGCATAAAGATTATTTTGATGGGCGAGGTTGAAAACGCTCAGTCGAAAGCTGTCACGATTTCATTTCTCAGTTTAAAAGTATCTCGTTTGTTCAGTTGTGTCATGTAGTTGATAAAAGACCGTCACGCGTGACGATAACGAGAGCTCAATAAGATCGTCCTCTTTTTTTGACACGCGAGAATCCTTTCGTTCTGTATGATAGCATTTACTGGAACTTATTCGCTAGATATCTTTCTCATTATTTAGATATAAGAGATAAAGACAAAATAGTTTTTCTTTGTAAAGTATTAATTAAATGAGTCAATAAGATATTAAGTAGAAAAATGTCTTTTCGAAAAACAATTCATAATTGCAAAATAAATTGCGAACGAGAGTTAGCAATAGGAAAACTCGTATTTTTTAATAGTAATCTTTCCGGTAATAAAAGAATAAAAATACTGACGTGATTACAATCACAACAAAAAAAGTTGATTTGTGTTAAATAACGCGATTTATCAGTTAGTGATGTATTTCGCACGGATTCTTGGATAAACAGAATTTATATTTCTCAAATGCTAGATTCTACATTAAGCGACAGAAATCAAAGAAGTAAATTTACCCCTCGAGCAATCGGATATTTTCAATATTAAAAATACATTTGCTTGAAATATTAAATACAAGACTCGATTAGTCGAGGAAATTGATCGAGATTGAACTTGTATTAATAGACAGTAAATTACATGCTCTTATTTTAACCTGATCTTGACGTATATGTTTCAAACTTTATAAGGGTTTTTTTGCGTTTGCGGTACAAAAACAAAGTCATTTATCAGAATAATTGCGTGTGAGACGAGATCAAAAGTGTCGGTGAATGTCCAGACTCCAAGGTCTTCAAATCGATTTCTCGAACGTGAGAAGATCTGTGCTCTTTCGCTTCCGCGGCAGGCATCGTCTCTTATCGCTCCACCGTAATTAGCATCGACCTTGATATTTTAGTATAACGAGACGAGTGCTTGGCGCGAGTTATAAGCGTGTTTTTCAGCCAATCGCAAATTATCAAAGGGAGATCAGTTTTATTTCTCTCGAACTTTTTGCGCGATGAAACGCAATTACGCGACCACTAAACATTTTAGATATTATACGATTTTTATTTTCCTACTTTCATCTACCTTGAAAAATAGGTAATAGCATGAAAATGAAATAACAGGAATCCATTCTATAAAATAATAGTACGTTCAACCTCTGAGGTTTTTGGAGATAAATTCATAAACATTTCTAAATTAAACTGAATTAATTAAAACTATTTTATATATACATAAATTTTTAAATTAATTTAATAAAAAGTCCAAGAAGTTAATCGTTTAATACTTTGAATTTTTTAAATTTTATTATGCAATCGGCAGATTTATAAAGAATTTATTAAAATTTGTGCAGTATGAAATTTTAAATTGATATTCAATATATCATTGTTTCTCCTCTTCCTCTCTTACTCTTTGGAGAAGTTATTAGGAATGGAAAGGATGTCAAAGTGGTTTCTCTCCTCCCCAGATTAGAAATTCAATTTCATATAATAGATTCCTCTCAATTTGTCAATTCACTTATTTCTCATGCCAATATTTTTCATTAATCAGAACATCACTGATATTCATACTGATCCGTCGTGAGCAATGGGAATTAATCATCCGGGGTTAAAGTTCTCTTGTCATGTGTCCATTAAGGACATCTCGTTCCGTTCTCACGTTGTTTCTCGCGGCACATTCCACGCGTTTCGCGTATCTCTCTGTTTCTAACCGTCGTCGCGTCTACCTTTTATTTCGCGGTCGTTCCTTAATCGCGCATCGCGCGGAATTTCACACACGCACTCTCGCACCGCTCGCTCGCTCGCTTACTCGCGACTGAGACACGCACGTCTCACCGTCGCCGTCGTCGTCGTTCGTCCTCGTCCACCTGTGCACGATGTGTACGACCTATGGCTTCCTCATAGTGGGGAGTCTGGTCGCTTTTGCGAGAGAACGCGCGTCTATCACGATAATCGCGCGCCGCCGGATTGGGTCTTGGCTTTGTGGGACCACGGCAGCCCGCATTCACACGCGCGGCGCGCGCGTTTAACACTTAATCAAAGTCGCTTAAGTCTCGAAATTAGGCCCGTGGTAATCTGTAATCCTTTCACGGTTGAAATCAAATCCGACACGTCGGTGAATACATGCGCCCGATGAAGAAAACATTTGCTTGAGGAGTATTGTAGTGTTTACATTTTTTAAGTTTCTAATACGTGCGTTTATATTTAATAAATTGAAGAAAAACGAAAGACACGCATGTTTTTATTAAGTTTCTAATAATCACTTAATGCGTTTCTTTATCTGCTTGTACTAATAATTTTAAAATTAGTAATATTTCGAACATGTTTGTCATATGCTCTCTACCGCACGCATCTTCGAAGTGCTTTTTTGATTTTCCGAGGTACTTTTGCCAATTGAGGTACAGCGTTAAATATTGTTGGTGCACTTCCTTTGGTGAAATTGAATGAAGGCCGACTATTGGGATCGAAAGTTACTGCGGACGTAGAAGCAGGAGAATTAAAATTGAAACCTCCAATTGACGCAGATGTAGATGACATTCCTCCGAAGTTAAAACCTCCCGGTGTCGCAGCAGCTGGAGCTGTAGATCCAAAATTAAATCCTGTACTCGACGAAGGTGTAGACGAAAACGATGACGTTGCCTGAGTCTGCGGATTTGCTTGTGAGGTACCGAATATCGGAGTCGTCACTGCATCTTGACCGAATGCCGCCGGTGTTTCTTGTTTAGGTGGATTGAACGTAAAATTGGCAGTGTTCGTTGGAGCGGAGTTAGCTATTAGGACTAAGAATTTATATGTAAAAATCATTAATGAATTTTTTTTTTATATCAAAATATTGATCATATGACACTCGAAATATTCTGAAAAATGTCAAATTTCAATGTCTATTTTTTTTCAAAATATTGATTCGCACTTTTAACTTCCTCGGCTTTAACAATAAAAGTTTGCAATTATTACTATGATATACCGCACGAGCTTAAGTTTACGAAGCCACACGACTTACCCAAAGAATTGGAGCGACGTGTTGAAGCGATATCGGTCGTTCGCGCTCGCCACGTTATGTGGTCTAAGGTGTATTATCGCGTGCATACGCGGTTCGTACGAACGGTGTCTTTTTCAGCTCTCTTTCAGGTGGAACCAGAAGAGAGTCAGTCGACCGCGCGACAAAATGCAAAAGTCGCTCGGGTTACGCGAGACTCGATCTCGTGCCGTTTCAACCAAGCGGAGCAGGTTGGAATTGGTACAAGTTTCATTACGACAGTCGAAATTAGCGATTTTAATTCCGCAAATTCCACGGCGGCGTTTAACCGGCACGATTGGTCGATCGTAGCGTAAATGTCACTTCGATTTGCGGAAGAATCGCGGAACTTGTTTCCCTTATTCGCGAACACTCGTCTGGGTACTTTTACTTCACGCACTTTTACTTCGTTTTTCTTGAATTATCTATCAGATTTATTCCACAAACAGTGCTCTAAAACCAATCAATAGAATACTAACAGTCTTATACGTATAATATTATTTGTTACAATAATAATTTGTGACAATCATGAATAAGCGATGTGTAGCTTTGTCGGTGTGCTATTTATATATTCTTCAACCGAGTTAGACACTTGGCAATTATTATTCGAAGAACATTGCAATTATTCGTCATTTCCTTCATGGCTTCCTTCGACTAGCGAATCGGCTAATCAAAAATCTATCCTTCGAATAAGATATTACGATGATTCATTCGTCGGAAAAAAAACGTTACGCTACAAGATTCACTGATTTGTTCACATTTTTGATTGCTTATTATTAATGTAATCAATGATCGAAGTTTTTCCACTAGAAATAATTTCGATTCAAAAGAATTAGTGTACATCTTAAAATATTTTAAAAGTTTCATAAGCAATTAAATTCTGAAAACTTGCCAGTGTTTGCTTTCTTTCTTTTTTTAATCATTTTCATATATTTTATATTAATTAAGATTTTCTTTGATTTAAACGTATTTTTAGCAAGTACACTATTTTCAGATACTATATCTAACATTGTTTACTATAATGCAATTAATTTTGTAGCAGTTAAAACATCAGTCACATAATTTTTTATTTTAAGCATAACGATGACATATGCTGTAAATCATAAACATATTTTGATTGCTCTCGCACCAACATCGTTACTAGTTAATGACATGTTAGCATGAAGATCTGAAGAAAGGGAGAGTTAAACAACTCAAAAAGTGGACTTGAAAGCTGTTGATCGTCGTAAAATAACAAATTCCGAATGGCGAAAGTTGAAACTTCAACTTCGGCGACTTAACCTGAAACTTCGAAAGCAATCGTAAATCTTCTGTTAAAAATTAGAAAATTAAAGACAAAAAAATATCTGCAACACTGTTAATTGATATGATATGAAACTCCAGTAATATTATATGACGATTTAATTTAATAAAGAATTTTTTGGTCCAGTCAAAATTAAGTCGTCAAAGTTAAAGTTTCAACTTTTGTTATCGAGAATTTGTTGCTATAAACAGCAGTCAGTTCTCTCCTTGATCTAGTTTCTTCTTTTCTTTAAATATGCGTATTAACATGCTATTACCATTGGTCGCAAGGCTTTTTGGAATATATTTATGTTTTATACAACAAGAGAGACCTTTTGAAGAAAGGTCTTTTCTTCGAAGTCACATCCGATATGAAGCCTTTCAAACCGGAATGAAGGTTTGTGAAAGCGGCGGAAAAGTGTTTTTAGTAGCTAGTATATTATTAAGTGTTTATATCTGGATGAAATCTTCTTAGTAGAAAATAATATTGGAAAAATATTTATTAACACGATAAAAATAGACCTAGTTTGGATAATTATCTGTAAATCGATTTACATTTTTATATTGCTTTAATTAAAATAAAAAATTAAATGTTTAGGCCTTTTTCTGTTTATAGAATTGATTAAAGTATGAAACAAATAGATATAAAGAATTATATTTTCTTATTAATAATATTTAGAAATATTGAATTATATGAAATCGCTTGCGAGATTATGCAGGTCAGGTGCTTTGAAGAGAACGCGATGTCATAGTACAGCGTGCACAATCTATCGAGTTTTCACTGAACTACGTGTACACATATCACTGCTTCTCAAATTTTAAAAAATGTAAAAGACAAAAGCCTTTTCTTTTCTTACAATGTTAGATATCTGATATCACCTCGATTGTTTTTAAATAACAACTAAATAGCGATAAAATATCATCAAAAATTACGCTGATAATTTGTTATTTTGAAGGAGATATTATTTCTTCTTTTATTATGACATTTTACTGCATTATACAAGAAACTTTCGCAAATTTCCAATCTCTAAATACGATCAGGTATATGTTACGTATTTTTCATTATTACCATAGTAAAATCGATTTAATTACATACTTTTATTACGTTTATTGTGGCACACGTAACATGTTGAATTAATAAGATCGAGGAATTTTATTCGAATACAAACTTTCTTGGTAGATACAAAAAGTAGAAATTTTTTCTTTTATATACTTAATTGAGGATTTCTCTATTCGCGATGTCGAGACCTTCGATTTTTGGGCGTCCTTTGATAACGAATTCGCAATCCATTTTTGCTGTGATGGACGAGCTGTCCATTTTCGCGTTTTATCCTTTTTAACGGGATCGGCTTGCCGTGGAAAAATAAAAATTGCGTCAAGTGAGGACGTTACGATAATTACGAACGCCGGTAGTGTCTTTTACGTAATCGTGCCGTCAAGATGTCGCGAACGCGGGTATAATGATAAAAGTGCCTGTAGAACGACGACCGGTGGAGCGGAGCGGCGCGCATTGTCTTCGTCGGGAAGGCATTATCGCAGGCGGCGGTTAATAACTGGTGTACGTCATCGAGACAAGATACACCGGGTGGTCGATTTCATCCGCGAATTGCATACGCGGCGTCTCGCTCTTAACGCACTGAAGTTTAGTGGTTCAATTTGAATGAATTTTCATTTAATGAAAATCATCGAGCAATAATAGTCGCTTTGGTCATGATTTTCAAATTATTTAATAAACATCACTTTATAGTTTTCTTCATAGTATCAAAAATATCTAGTGAGAAATGGTTGGTCAAATTGATATCGATTCGATGTCTTTTGCGTCGAAAAGGCATCAATTCGACGTCGATTCAATGTCCCTTTTCGATTACCATTTCTCACTGGTAGGGACTTCTGCTTAAAAAAACTGTCTATGTCTACAAGCCTACAAATAATAATGCATTTGTGCATTTGTGTGGTTTATGACGAATTTTATGATGAATTTGTACATATTTACGACAATGCAATAATTATTGAATTATGAAACCTTGGTTATGTGTTGCGTAAAAAACATCCTATAAAGAAACTCGCTCTTTATTTATAAATATGCTGCGAGAAGTTAAAATTGCGCGAGATTCATCGAGATATTTTCTTTAGCAATGTTAGCGTGAAACCAGCACCGGAGACAACAATTAACGCGTGTCGGCGAGGTCGGAATGTAAATGCACGTAGAAATACAGGTCACAGTACACATATTCATGCAGACTGTAAGATTTTGATATTGCACGAAATCAAATATACTCTTTTGATGATAACGATACGAGAGTGCGTTTAAAGCGAATGACCTGCATTTTATAAGTTATAAAATAAAACGAAACGAGAAAATGAGATTAAAAAAATGAAAAAATTATAATAACAGGATAAGAAATTAATTAAAAACGATCAAACTGAATTAGATCAAGTTACAAAGGAGATACTCACTCGTAAGAGATGCTTCTAGACAGGTAGCCAATCGAGTCAGAGCGGCGATTAACGGCGGACGATGTTCCTCCAGAAACCTATCGTCTGCATTAATGGATGTTAATTAAAATTTTGATTACAATTTTATTTCATCATCGCAGCGATGTCAGTTGCTATTACATGCTTACACTCAGAGTCCTCGTAGAGTCGATCGATCGGCGTGTCGTCTACGTTTTCAACAAGACCGTTAACTATCTTCTCGACAAAATTTCGGACGGCGTGCACCATGCGCTTCTCTTCCCGATCCTCCTGAATCTGCTCCACGTTCGAGGTGGCGGCTGCATGTCCTGAAAAATTTAAAACATTCTTAAAAATCTCTTCACTCTTCACTTTCAATACTCCAAACGGAGATCTTATTCAAGAGCCGCTTTCTTGTTAAAAAAAAAAGTAGGGAGAATAAGAACAAACATCGTAATTAAGAAATGTGCTTACCGAACGCGCGCGCGTTTCGATTTGCGCTAATGCTGAGTTCACAAGATTATAAAATCGCGAATGTCATGTCCGCACAGTTACGGAATCACGTTTCTTCCGCGTTTTATTTATAAATGTCACGTTTCGCACTCGTCCCTCGATATCGCGGAACTACTTGAAAAACTCCGCGCTGTCACCGTCATCACGTCGTCTCAAATCACACAACCCGTTCGTCGCTTTCTAAATCCTGGACCGTACACCTCTCCGTTAGATCGCTCGCGCTCTTTCCCGATCGAGCGCGTTGATACGATTCACGTGGCGGATCACGCGGCGCGCACCGAACAATGAGCATCACCGTGAGAGACTTTTCAAGCGGTTCTTACTGTTCAAGTCTCCTTCCGTTACGCGACTTTTCTGCCTTGGAACAAGGACGTTCGCTGATCGGGGACAGAACGGCGCGTGCAAAAGCTCGAAGAAAAAGAAAGCATACGCCGGACGTTCCGGAACACTTGTGACCGTTGCCATGTCGCGAGCCTTAGAAATATTTTGATTGAATAACATTATGAGAATTCCGATATGCTACTTTTTTTTTTGGCGCGTTACCTGCAACATCAACGCGCGATTTGGCGGTGCTGAAAAACCTATTCTGTTTCTTTTCATTCGCCGTGCCGCCAAAATTGTCGAACCACTTGTCATTCCTCTTCAGCCACGATCTGCAAAATTATAAATTGCTTCTTTCAAATATGAATTTTATTAAAAACATTTGATGATGAGAAAATCTCAAACTTGAGAAAATTCTTAATGTTATATGCAGACTTAACGTTAAAACCTTAATAATAGGGACTCTAAAGAGACCTTGAGAAAGATTATATGGTTCGTTTATCGAACGGATGGAGGATGCAATTCGAAAATAAATAATATGGTAGGAAGTATTGTATATGAATATCTATTATTGCGGAAACCTTTGTTGATGGCAAAATATGCAGTGCCAAGCATTGTCGGATGTGTCCCAACGCGAACAGGCTTTCCTACAGGATCTGGCGCCGCAATCACTGCAGCGCACGCCGCGGCTGACTAGAAACGGTGCTAGGCAACAGGCGCAGCGTCCGTCGTCGACGACCACTCGTTTCGTTTCCTTCGCTTTCGAATCCTTCCTAAATTTTTTTTCTTTATAAATCAAGATGCAAATATCGAGGAAAATAATTATGATAATAATTATACGTACACTCGTGGACACAAAGGTTGCAACAGATTGCAACACTTTTTTTTTAGTGCTGAATTTGGAGTTTGGAATTCCTATTAGGAACACGTGTTTCTAATAGGAATACGCAGTCAAGTTCAGCACAAAAAAAATGTAATCTGTTGCAAGTTGCACTCGTGGACACAAAGGTTGCAACAGATTGCAACACTTTTTTTTTTAGTGCTGAATTTGGAATTTGGAATTCCAATTAGGAACACATGTTTCTAATAGCAATACGCAGTAAAGTTCAGCACTAAAAAAAAAATTACAAACAGATTACAACATAAAACAGATTACATTTTTTTGTGCTGAACTTGACTGCGCATTCCTATTAGAAACACGTGTTCCTAATAGGAATTCCAATTAAATCTTCAATTAATTTTTTAGGTATTTTGAATATTTATCAATTATAACAAGATAATAAAAATTGATCGATTTGAAGCTGATATTAATTTTTATCTATTATCTAATAAGAATTGATTATATGTACATACATATAATTTCATAAGGATTGATTTTGCTTTTTTAGCTTTTTTAAAATACTTATAATCCTTTATTATAGAAGTTATTATAGATTAAAACAAGATGAAAATTTATTCAATCTTTGTATTTTGATTGGTATAATAAAAACGAAAACGAAAGAGACGTACATGTTAGTGTCGTCTTTATTTTTTGCGAGGCAATTAAAATTTTTCTTATCTAAATTATATGGAAATAGAGACCCTGCGGGAATGTCCAATTTGATTACACACTTTAATATTATTTCAATCAATTTTAATTTATGAAATATATCCCTGTTATTGAATATTAAAATGTAAATTAGGGTTTACTCAAAATAAGCAGCACATAAACTATGAACAATACATTTATTTGAAGTATTAATCGCAAAATTTACAGCCAACGTATATTTGTCATTTATATATATTGTGGAATAATAATCTTTAATATAGAAGTTAAATATAGAAGTTACCAAGCAGTTTGATGAGGGAATCATTGATTATTTTTGAATAAATTGACACCAAATATTTTTTATGCGCATATTTATGACGAAAGAGAATGTGATTAAAGTTTTCATTATATTATAATAAAATGATCAAAGAATATATAAGCATGCATAACGCGTGATGAAGTTGTTTGAATTTATTATATTATGAAGCTACAACGATCGACTCGAACTACGTATTCTAGGGCACAGTTACATATTTACAACATTATAACGGTACAAAATAACCGCGTACTGTATATGCATGCACGAACTATTAACATAATGCGCATTTATCGTACAAGGTGTCCCGCAAAAGCGAATATAGAACGAAAATTTTATTTTTCAAAATTATAATTGCTTTATAGCAAAAATTAAGAATTTCTTAATTTTTTACCGATTTAAATTTATTTCTTGAGTGGGGCGTTTTAGTTATTTTTTTAACTTAAATCAAGGATTGGAGTTTAAATAGCTTTGTAATAAATAGAGTTATGTAGAGTAATGTAGTTATTAATTTAATTGGATTTTAAAAATTTCATTAATATACTTTTGAACTATTTCAACTACTTTTCATTAAATAAATTGTAATCATGTTCTAAATTAAATGATTTCGGAAACAATGTTTGAATTACAATCAAAGGATATAATTTTTTATTTATATCAATTACAATTTTATTGATAAACATTTTAATTTATCAACGTGCCAAAACAATTATATTTTTATTGAAGAAAGATATAGTCCATATTATTTAATGAAAAGTCCGTACCCAATAATACTAAAGCACCCTGTATACGTATATTGCTACATGAGATCCCATATTATCGAAACCTATAATTGGCGTAAGCCGACAATATGAAAGAGAATGTAATAGAAAGTACTTATAAATAAGTATAGCGTGGGTACAGTTTTATGCTACAATAGCGCGCATTTCTAGCTATTTCTTTTCGGTCATCGCACGCGCTTAATTAACGATTTATATTTACTTCGAAAGTGGCAGAAGTCAAACATGTACATCATAAATCGACGCCGTTATTTCTTTCTACTTCAACGCTCAATACTGACTAGTAGCCAGTTCAAAGAAGTTAAGTGGTATCAGTTAATATCGTCGTGATTTGATCATATAAAACCGGCAATTTTACTTTCTCCTTTTTTGTAGATAATTATGTTTTTAAAATAATTAAGATGATATGTTTGCGGAAGTTTCAATACATATATACACTGAGAAAAAAATATTTGTTGAAAAACGTAAAATATATTTCATCTAAAATATTTAGTCCGATACGTTCAAGTAAACATTATTACAATGACATAAAATATTATGTGAATGAATAGTACTTTTTTTAGTGCAACTAAAAAATTGTCGAATCAACCATTGGGTTAAACAACTATACAACAAATTTAGTTCGTACAATTTTTTTTCTCAATATAAATATATCATTTTTAAAAGTATATCTTGATTATATGTCATGAAAACGATATATTGACAAAAACTGTTTGAATCGTTCTTTAGTGCCTCTTTCGAAATAATTTAAATAATTTAAATATTAATATTTTTAATTTGGCTAATGGCCGGTCGTGTTTATTTAATCTTCGCGATCAAAAAACACCGCGGCCGCGCTTATTGAATGACTGTCTTCATCCCGTTCCATATCGGACGTGACCACCTTCACCACCACAACCTCAATGGTGATTAGTAGAAAAAGGACCATGAAAGTCGCCATATTATACTTCTCCTGACCGGGCACGACTTTATCGCTCTCGATTAGGAGCGTCGAGATCAAGGTGGAAACGTAAATCAGCATGTTGCTGGCCGGGGAACAGAGAAAATTCTTTAAAATAATGAAGACGACGCTCGTCTTCCACTTTTATTTAGAAATTACTGTTTCTTTTCTAATCTTCTAGAAAAGGACTATTGTAATACTTGGCACAATATAGATCATGGAAAAGAAATTAAAATCGTGATTAGGTCAACTTTGATTAGATTTAGTCAACTTTGATCTATTCGTGTAACTCCACTCTTAAATAAATAATTGTTGTCGCTTTTTTCATCACATGGCACTATCAATTGCACGCAAGGATTTAACAGCTAATCCGGATTAATCCAAGTCAACGTACAGCTTTCTCTAAACACCTCTCCGTTTTTCTAAATCATACTAATTACAACAGTCCGAAAGAAAGATAAAGTTTATTGCGATTATTTCTGGCACTCAATCAATTTTCAGCGATTCCACTGTAGATTTTTCGGAAACTTCTCGTTTCATGAAAATTGGGAACCCAGGTGCACAATGCGTAGATTTCGCAAATTAGTTCTAAACTTAACTTAACACGCGAAAGTTCCTTCGACCCTAATCTCTTATTTACGACGTGATTCGGCGATTCCGCATCTGGCCGCGATGATCCTCGCTTTCCCCGTCGACTTCCTCGGCTTATCCGCTCCGCGTTCCGGCATCCTCCCGCATCGGCGATTTTGGATCCGCACGGCCGATGATTGCGTTTCGTGCTGAACGCGCCGTACCCTCGCGCTCCGATTTAAATGCCGGTTATGCGATCGCAGCCGTGCTTTCCACCGTACGATAGACGGCTGTTACGTCGTTTTATGTAACGTGCTGCGCACGACACGCGATCACAGTCGAGCTTCGTCCGCAATTTTTGTATGTCCTTTTTATGAAGGTGCGCGTTTACGTTAATTTTACGTAAGGAGTTAACGATAAGTTATGAAACTAATCTCCGATTTGAGAGAAGCTCCGTTTAAATTCTCAGGAAACAGTTCATCAATAAGTTTTAATCCGTTTCTTTTTCTCAATTTATTCTGTTATTTATTATGATAAATTGCTATTTCTTTCCTGTTTTCTTCCTGTCACGCATTTGCGCGCAATTAAATGTTTTGCGTGTTTGCGCAATTCCATGCTTTGATTTCTTCAGAAAATACTCTCAATTAAGTTCTTTTCTTTTTCTCCTTCTTTCTTTTCTTTTTTCTTTGAGTTTACTCCACTCTTCGCTGAGAATTATATTCTTTAATCGTTGCAATTAATCTTAACAGGACATCTTTTCTGATGAACTAACAGTTCTCTTTGTCCCGTTATCCGTTTCTTATTCTTTCAGATAATTTCTTGTCAATTATCTCTTTCTTTTTAATCAACTCTGTCTCTGTCACATGAGATATTTTAAATTTATTCAAATCTCTTCTTCCTCTTCTTATTCCTCAAGCTCCATTTTCTTCAGGCAAATTTTTTGATGAGTTTTCTTGCTGAGTTCCTTTTTTTTATTTTCTTTCTGATACGCACACGTAACGGTCTCACAAAATATATTAGATCCTCTTCTCATCGCTCATGCTTCGATAGGCTTGGATGATCCTCGTGATTTGACACCTACGATCACCTTTCGGTTCAATCAACTTTTCTTCTATTTTTAGCGTACAGTTGACTTATTAGCGGCGTTCTGAGTCTGCAAACGCTGCGTCTTCAATTTCTTCAAGTAATTCTGCACTCGGATTTTTTTTTGTTACGTCTTTCCTTTCACTATGTAACTCCTCCTACTATTTTGCATTCCTCCAGACGACCTCCAAGCTGGTCTTCTTTGCTTCTCTTTTTTCCTCTTTTTTTATCGTCTTTCTGTCTTGTCTTGAATCCTCTTTCCAACTTGCGGTTTCTCTTGCTGTTATCACATTCCAATCTGCTGTTTAATTCGATGTAATCTAAATTAGGCACTCTTCTGGTCCTTAATGGAGATGGCAAGAAGACTCCAATCTTTGATTTTTGATTGAGTCGTAATTTAACTCGCGTCTTTGATGGTGTTGACAACGAGGCGAGTTTAGCCGGCAATGTATTAACTCACTTGGCATGCCATTTCCGTGGACCATTCGCGCCGCAGTACCGGCGCGATCGTATCCTCGTACCGGACTGTCGGCTCGAAAGTGACAGTGAACCGTTGGTAGCCGGGGAAACTCAGGATCGCGCGGTTATGCGCGCCGATGGAAGGAGCCTCCGTCTTCGTTACATTCTTATGACGATATATTCCTTTCTCTTGCGCTCTCTTTCTCTCTCTGTCTTCAGTTGGTGACCCGTGTTGTTGCGATTGATAGAAACTTTCACTGAATTTCGGCGGTTGCTAAAATGGTTCATGTATCATAATCGGAAGAATTACATCTTACTTTTCATAATTCTTATACCGCGAATATTAATGTATTAATTTCAATAAGGGCATGGTGATATAATATAAAAAATAATAATACTAATATTTGTGTCAATTCAATATTAGATCATTAATAAATAGAATGGTCATAGTTATATTAGTGTGCTTAATTTTTCAATAATTTTTCCGTCTTATTAAAGAGAAACCTGTTTTCTATTTAAAGAATGCTTCTCCATGTTGGAAAGAGAGAGAAAGACAGAAAAAAAATAAAAAAGAAAGAGACAGAAAAGAGTGAAAAAACACAATTGTAAAATGATATTTCATTTTTAACTTTTCTGAAACGATTTTTCATTTAAATAAAATTAACAGAAATTTATTTAAAGACTCGATTAAGACGTTGATGATACAAACAGGTCGAATGTATGTTTTTGCTAAAATTTAGGTCAAGTCTATAGAAAGTTGCTTTGTCGTTACCACATTTTTCATGATAGTTATGCCTGTCGAAAAAGCGTTGGTTTTACTAGACGTAATTTTAGTGTACTTATGTTTTTACGACGAATATTAATCTTATTATAGGGCACATTTATATTTTTCATTGCGACTGTTAAAATATTTTATGTGAGAAATTGAAAATGACAAATTTTTATCATCTGAGCTAATTAAATTTACCAGGGTTGGGCGTTTATGCGTAAAATACGATTCTTTACATCTACACATATATTATGTAAACTATGATTAAAGTGTTATTTATGTGGGAAACCAGTAATCTATAAATAGCTCATATATCCCGTTCAGCAACAATATGAATCTGATGATTTATATTTATGTATTCATAGTCAGTTCTTATATTTAAGATCATCTTAAGTAAAGTCTTATATGGTTCTGAACCAATCACAAAGCCGTATTAGCATCTTAAGATATTACCTAAGACGGTCTTGAAATAAAAACTGACTATGAATACCGGCCTAAGAATTCTTTTATATATTTTATTTTTAGTTTTATATGTATATATATATATATGTGTGTTAATTAAATTTGATTGACAATGTGTTATTAAATGCCATAAAAAATGTAATTAAAAAGAAATTTTTTTTTCATTTTTTAATTAAAATCGATTACATTTATCTTTCTTTTTCGCTCTATCTTTCTCTGTCTCTCTTGTATTAAAAAAATAGTCCATTAATTTTTAGAATTAATCATTTTCGATAACCTGCAATGAATAGTCTCACGATTTAAACATTTCCTCATTTCCTCGTGTATGAGAGACAGACGATTCACAGATCTAACGTGTGCTGCTGTAATTCGATTACATCATCTATCGTGCAAGTCCTCTCTTCTGTAACCGTTTCTTATTATATAATAAATACTTTCCCGTCCGAGCGAGCATCGCCGTATTCATTACTCTACGTCTGTCTTACTAATCAACTCTTTCTTTATGTTTTTTTACAATAATATTCAGTTTTTAGAATAGATAAGAATAAATAAAGATGTCATCTATAATAAACATCTTACAATTAGATGAGACGTATGAGCAATAGAGAAATTGTAAAGAAATATTTTCGCAATTTTTATAAATATATTAAATATATTAAATCATTTTAACTGTATAAAATGGATTTTATTAGTTAAGCTTAATATCAGTCTTATAAATTATTTAGAAACGTGAAAGATTATATTCTGTGAGATTGCACTTTATATTTTCTGTTTAGATTTTGGACCTTTTTAATAGGCATTTTTTCAATTTAATTATATTATGCTCTTAGTATCTTTTTTTCCATGAGAAAAACTGTGCTGAACGTGGGATGTGAATGATACGAAGCAATAATTTACATATCTTAGTAAGAAAGTACCGCCTCCATTTATGATGTAGTATAATTGAATAAGAATCTAACATCACCTCATTAGAATAGTTTTGCAAGTATGCAATAATTATTGAGCCGCGCCGAGTCATTATTCGCACTTACCGTTTCTCTCGCTTTCTCCCGCAAAGAATCCTCAGAAAGAAATGTTTCATCGGTCGTTCAGCTTCAGCTTGGTCTCACAATGAATGATATTAATATTCTTCGCGCTATTATCATTGAGTAAAAATAAAGATGACAAATTGATGTGTTTGGTCTGTCCGAAACCGGCTTTCTTCTTCAAACAAAACTCTTTCAATTTTTTTATCTTTGTTTCTTTCTCTGTTTTGTTCTATGTCATATTTTATGAGCGTCGCACTGCGCAATATTTTATACGTAGATTTTTTTTCTTAGGTTGTTTAATATTAACCTTATTCTTTTACACCTTCGTGTTTCCGCGTGTCATTTTTTTCTTTAAAGTAACACCGATATTTTCGAGAAAAGATGTCTGTCAAATAATTGGTTTTTTCTATTTCAAGGCTTTGTTATTCGTCGCGTTATTTATTATTTACGCGATTCTACGAATTTTTAATTTTACAATTGTTAAAATAGAAAATAGTCTGAACTTTCAGCTTTATGCAAGAAACTAACTTCCAACGTTGAATGGCAAACTCTTAGTCGTTGGCTACGTCAAATAATGCGCGTTCAAGTCTGTGTTTCTCACGTTGTCGCTCTTAAGACAGACAATAAAGCAAACTTGGCGGAGAATTACTTCCAAGTGTAGCATAATCGAGCAGGAGTTTCGGTTTCTCGAAAGGCGACGTCGACATAATACGCGCGAGAAATGTTCCAATGCAATTTACGCTTTCCTTGACGGTAGATCACGACGTGACAACGATCTAACTCATGGAAAATCAGTCTCGCGTGATCGTCGAACAGAGGAACTCTCGCGATTGACGCACATCGGAAAATCCGGGCGAATACTACACGGGCGAGAACTAGCGGTTCTCGGCGCCTTCGGAGATCGCCTCGCGTTCGAGCAAGCGTTAGACCGACTATCCGCGGCAGCGAATATCCCGACAATGAAGAGAGCGTCGGTGGTACGCGCGGATCCCCGGGTGTTCGGCGTTCCTGTACGTGCTTCCGGTTCCCCTACGCGCCGTTGCGTCCATTGTTCGGCGCGGCTCGATACCTACATTGTGCAACGCCCGACGTTTTACCATTGACGTATTCCACGCCCCGTGGCCCGCCACGTGCATCCTTAATGACGGTCCCTCTTTCACCTCTCTCTCTCACTCTCTCCTCCAACGCCTCCTCTCGCTCGCCGGTATCGATACGTCGCCGATGTACGTCTCGTCGCACGCATCACCGCGTCGTGGGCGCTTCCGGTGGTACCGCGAGCCTAAACCGGCTCGTCTATGAGGTGGCGCGGGACCACGGCTATTATTCACGCGTTCCGTTCAGGAGCATTGCACGCAGCGTTCTCGTCGTCGTCGTCGTCGGCGCGATCGTGTATGCCGGATTCGCATCGCGGAAGAAAAAGTCCGCGCGTAGAGTACAAATGTGCGAAATTACGAAAGGGATTAGAATATATGTATATAAGAAAGGTAAACCGCCGCATTACAAGACAAGATTTAAAGCGGTTTAAAAATTTATTATTTGAAATGTTAGATAATAGATGATGTTTGTGCGTACAGCAAAATGAAATGAATAATTTGAATTGCTGGGATAACACATGATAATTTTTTTTAATAATGAAATTAATTGCTTCAATAAAAATTTTAATAATTTTGTTATGATCTTTGATCAAATATAATTTTTTTTTGCGCTTTTATTATTTTTTTATAGCGATTGTTTTCTTCGAAAAATTATCTCGTTCCATTTTGCGACTGTTTTCGTTATCCCTCATGATCTTAATTATTGAGTTTATGCACATGAGGTCATAGATATGAGTTTATTTTTATTGTGAGAAAAATTTAGCAGAAGAGTAGTCTCATTTTAATATAGAAATATAATGTGTTCAGCAAGAGTGTGATTTATCTCAATACACACGTGTGGGTTGCGAACTTTTGAGGAAGAACTCATCAAAAAATAACTTGTACCATACTTTCCAATATAATCTTCTTCCAGATATAAAAGAATATCGACAAATCTGACAAAACTACGAAAATATCTGTATATATACAATACAGTCTATACGAGTTACATGATTTTGCAGTACTGCTTCTATTATAAGCATTGACGTACTGGGAATGGGAGAGATGAAATCAATTTTTAATCCGGGTCATAGCCGACACAATGCTATCTTGTTATCTTAGAATAGCAGGCGATAAGTATCGATCTGCTTTGAATTAATAAGCCTGTCGCGATTTTAAGTCAACGGTACAACAAACCGTTCTGGCTTTTGTTGCGTCACAAACAATCCCAAGCAGTTTTAAAGCGTTAGACAGGTATGTCAAATTTCAACGCTTATCTTCGATACGCAATTGCTATCGATTTACACAATTTACTGATAAGATTGTTTAATGAAAAATATAGTGAAAAATATGAAAACCTGCTTTTCTATTTTTCCAAACAGCGTGATTAATTTTTTTTGTTTTAAAAGCAAAACATAAATAGTTAAAGCTTAAAGCTTACATTATCCGGGATCCAATCGCAATTGTTTCGCGCAATGCAACGACAATAACGTATCGACGAGATTATCGCGATACAAAACAGAGTTTTTTCGGAGAAATAAAAAACTTGGATATTGATATGACCGGCACACGAACATGATAAGTGCAAATTCCATCATTGATAATTCTGGAATTTCCGGATATAGCTAGTATTACGTCAGTACTTAAAAATGCTTGATATAAAAATAATACGTACATAAAAAATTAAATAAATGTACAGTATTGGAAAAATTATTTTTGAATTTAGAAAAAATTTGAATCGTTTGAGAAGTCGAAGAGTTTGTGACATTCTTCTTGATATTTCAGAATTAAAATTATTAAAAATGACAGATTTGATTTAGTAAAATTGATATATCGAAAAATTTAAGAATTTTTAGAATTCAGGCTACATGTACATACTTGTACATTTGTAGCCCATGGTTCCAACTATTTCGATTATTCAGATTTCAGAAAAATGTAATAATTTAAAAAATTTTTCGGGATAATTCTTGAGATGGTTCTCGAAATAAATCTTGAGATTTGCATCTTTGTACGAGCATAAAATTTGAAGGATCTGAGGTTTAGAAATATTAAATTCCTTTGCGGTCAATCTATTCTTGTAAATCATCTTTCGCTGCATAGAATTTGAAGGTCCAGAGGTTTAAAAATATTAAATTCCTTCGCGGTCACTTTATTCTTGTAAATTATCTTTCGTTTCAATAAGAAGACAATTCAGGACAATTGTCAAGCATATCTGGGCAACAATTTCAAGATATAATATAGAACAAAATATTTGAATTAATCGACAATCAGTTTTCACACACTTACCTTGATCGAAGACCAATGTAAAGAAAAATCCCAGAAGCCACTCCGGCTGCCAGTACACTCATAGTAGGTGAGATTATCATGTTTTCTCGTTAAATAATTTTCCTTTAGCTCGAAAGACAAACAAAGAAGTAATCTTCAACGAAGACGTAGCGGAAAAGTTTTTTTTCTTGGACGAGTTTCTCTCGTGAACTAATGATCCTTTTAACACGAGGAAGTATCTCGACGTGACTGAAAATACGCACTTTAGTCGACTGTTGATCACACTTCTTGCGATATGATATGATATTACGTGTGTCGATATATAATCGATGCCAATCATCCGACGTAGTGTGGAGGAATCATTCCGAAGCGATTAGCATTGTCGCGCCAAGCAAGGACGGATGCTCTGAAAGATCTTGTTATTTCACTTGAATTCCAATTTATCATGCGTAAGTGTTCGCTAGAAATACGTTTTGCAAAGTTTGTTCGCAATTTATTTTTATCATATGTTAAATGTCATTTTTGCATTTAATTTAATCCTTTTCTCTGCCAAGTTGGATTTGGCATAATATGTTTTGCAATAAATCATTCATATAAGTATTTCTTTAAACATTTGAATTGTTGCATAATTATAATAAGAAAGTCTTATTTATGAAATCTCTAAATTTTTAAATAATAAAAATTCTCCGATTCATTCGTCGCTTAAATTGAATTAAGAATGTATCGCTTATTTGTAAAAAATAATTTGAGTCGCAAAATGTTAGTCTAATTTAATTTTTATTGATTAATTTGGAAAGAGATTAAAGGTATCTTTTACGTTTATGTAGTAATCTTTGAATGATCGTATTATATAATTTCATTCATATATTCATATGGAATCTTTTAATATTTGATTAAAATGCATAAGACTTTTTATCTTTTTAATTTAAAAAATATATTGAAATAAATTAACACAGATATTTATTTTATGAGTTTTTAAACCTATTTGAAGTTACAGCTGCATGTTTTGCAGGATTCATATGTAAAAATATTTAACAATAAGTATTAATCTGGATTACTCTTAGATTATCATATGTTTAATTTTTGGGACAAATTTCTGGACAGTAAAAAGTATCGCACGTGTAGGTAAAACTGAATGCAGAGAACAGTGCTTCTACTTCTGATAATTAAATGTATACGTCTATTTTTAAAGAACGATATACCATTCGTATATTCAATTCTTATCGATTTCCTGTGACCTTTAATACTGAATAGCACTCGTTAAAAATATCCCCTTCCGATATCAATATTAGCCGAGTTCAAGAATCCAAAGTAATTGAAAAATTATAAAATTAAAGTACTTGATAAATTTTAAGATTGAAATATGTATTTTATGATTTCCAATTGTTCGACATTTATAAATATTCTAATTTTTTACAATTATATAAATACTTTATACTTTTAAAATCAGCGAAAAAAGAATGGGATAAAATTTTTTCGATTATTGCTGTAACTATATTCTTATATTACTATAAATATATTCATAACAAAATTTCATATTTTATAATTATTTTTTATATCAAATTAAGAGTGTAGTTTCATTTTCTATACGTGAAATTGTGAAGTAGAATTAATATTTAGCATTTGCTAAATATTTGAAATTTGAGATAAAGAAGAATATAGTAAAAATCATTCGAATATTCACGAAAAATTTTCCCGATTTTACTATAAATTTGCAATCTTGTTTCTTTTCTTCAAACCTACTTCACATCTCCCAATTCAAGTTATACTTTGCACTTCCACTTTATCCACGCAAAGTCTTTCTCGTGCTATTTATTTCTCCCACGAGGAGAAGGCAAGGAGCAAACTCCGTTTCAGAGACACACACGAAGTCGCTCTCTTTTCCACGCGAAAAATTTCGCAAGAGTTGCACCCGCGTGTCGCCCGTATCCGTCTCGTGCTCGCGATAAGACCCGACTGAAACCAAGTTCTTACAGTCCCGCGAATAGTCTCACCATGAGTTGGGAGAGCTCGCTTTTCTCGACTCGCACAATACGCGACAATTACTTCATCGTGACGCGGGAACCACGTGAGTTTTAGTGGCGTAGAGGCGTTTCCACCTGTCGTGGCCCCTAGACGCCGCCACAAATCGGGCCTCTAAACATATCATTTTGTCGACATTGTCAGCTTCAGTCTATTCCAGTCGCCGACGTGTAGAGATATGCGTTCGTACAGGTGTTTTCTCGTATAAATGGATTGGAAGAGTAATATAAGAGAACGAATAAAAGAATAAAAAAATAGATACTTCTAATTTTCAATCCTATTATCAATGATGAAAAGTCTAATGCAAAGTAGTATCTTAATTATCAACATTAGCACATGTGACGCAAACTCTTGCTGTTAGACGCAATTAACTCTGTCGAATGTTCAGCTATTTGTTATGGAATTCATTATTCATTCATGAAATTCATTGAATTAAGCGTCTTGATATTGTACATGTTGGAAATATACTTTCGTTCGATATGTTTTGTTACATTTCGAGTAAATGTAAATTTTTAAACTTTAAGTAATATTTATGTAACAGCTATCAATGTATACTTGATCCGAAAAAGATATGGCTTTCCAGGAAATACTTCACTTATCAAAACGTCACCATGTTAAAAATTCTTGTTCAATTTTTTTATCTGATACTTTTAATTACTTTTAATAAGAGATGTAATATCTTTTTAAGAGTTTTATCGAGCTAAGCATGTGTTATTAATTTACAGTAATTATAGATATGGAGCAAAAAATTTGATTTTTGGCTTCTGAAATTGTTATCATGAAAATTGTTTATTTAATACGTCTTCAGCTAAACGTTGTCTAATATTATTTAAAGACAAAGTCTGTTGACATAAAAGTGAATACATGTATTAGATTCATTTGCTAATGACTATCTCCATGTCATTTTTTTCTATATCCACATAGAATTCGTATTGTCAGTTGAGTTGCTAAAATGTAAAATAATATTCTTGATGATGTTATAGTAACGCGAAAAATATGTCATCGTATTATCGTTTTAGCAGATCGTTCATATAATACGGTATGAGTTCATATGATAATAGCATGTTATCTCGGGAGGATTATTTGATAGATGTCTAACTAATTACTTGTACAATGTTTAATGCAATTCATTTCTCCGTTAATAAATTTTTATTTTGCTCTTTACACGTAAATTTACACGTAAATACACAAACACATTTTTCTGTCTAACAATAAGTAACATTAATTAATACATTCATAACTATCATTGTATTTTATCTCTCCTATCTTTCTATTAATTAAATATTAAATTATACGAAACTTTGCGTGCGTGGTAAAAACGCATATTTTAATCCTAGTGGAGTCCGTTAAAAATTAATCATAACAAGTATTATATAATTACCAGAATAAATTTTACGTAAACAGTTCGCTCATCATCAGTTTCTAATCACTTAAGAATTATTGGAATAAAAGCATCTTAACATAATTATTATACGAATAAAATCTTTACCTTAAAAGGGAAAGAAGTGGAAAGAAGAAAAAATACGTCCCGTTATACGTCACGTATTATACGGCTCTATATGTATGCACGTTTCTTCTCAGTTCTCAGTATTTATTTTTCGAATAATGCCTAATGTGTGTTCTTACTATTGATCATGCGTGAAGCGATATCTCCAATTGCCGGCTTTATAAGTCATCTAACTCCCGCTCGAAGACTTCATTCTGTATTCGCATTCCGCGTTCAACGTCAGAAACGTGACTTTCCGCCTTGCTAAGTTTATTGTGTATAACACGTCGAAACGAAGAGAGAGAAGACGATCGCGACGTCATTTTTCGCATGCATAACAATTTTTTTTTCAATCGAGAAGAAAACGATATTCAAAAATTGAACGGCTGATGGAAAGTTATCAATTGCTCGATAATCTTCCAGTTGACCCTGTCATTCTTGTTTTTAATCAATTAAACCTGAACTTGCAGTTAAGTGAATAGTGATAACGAAAGTTGAAAAGGAAAACCGAATCCAGTTTCAGCGATGGAAGCGAATCCTGCCTCGATCAGTTTTCTTCCGCAGGTAAAATGAAAAGCTTGAGGAAACTGAAATCGGTATACCTTGTGATGCGAGTTCAGTGCCCGATAATACAGAAAACTAGATCCCACAGTCATGTACATTCCACTTTCTCTAATTTCCTATAGACTGGATATAGTTAGAATTATAATACAACGTGGAATATATTAAATAAAATAATCACACATAGATAACGGATATTAGAGGCGTAAGAGAATTGAGATAATTAATTTCTTATAGAATTCACCTCGGGAACTGAATTATGCCGATTTCACTCCCAGTAACAAAAAGTGTTTGTCTTTCATGTATTCGTATGTAATGTTATGCTTGCGAATAGAGTTTCAAGGTATTATCATAAAACAAGGCCTCTCTTTAGATTGTGAAACTCAAAGCGATGACTTCGGCGACTGCTCGTACGAAATATATATGTGTATTGTTATCTTGTGCGGTTGCGGCTGATAAGACAACGGTTTGCGCATAGAGTGCTTCTGGCTACTGTTATTAGTTACTATTACAGCTCTTACACGCGAAAATAAATATCGATTTTTTTTTGTCTGTATTTAAATATTTAAAAAAATGTCATTGTATTAATTGTTCGATAATTTTATATTTGCCACAATACAACATTTAACAGTCAATTACAATTTCTTTGAAACACATTCTAATTGATATATATATATATTAATTTAAATTAAGATTAATATAATATAAGATAATTAATATTTAAATTAATTAACATGTATTCTCGAGTTAGATATATCTCGAATCAGTATATCAAGCCTCGCCTTTTATGTGCTATCGCGGCTATTAGTTTACTTTGTTCCATTGCGCACTCAATAAAGTTTTATTAAATAAATTAAAAAGAATGTTTTGATGCAGTTTGCTAAGACTATTTAATCGTGATAACTTCAAAATGATTAGTGATAGGTGTGTCTTTGCAAACACAGAACTCGGATTCCATATGTAGCGAAAAGAAATCAGGTCGTCGGAAGATAACTGTGAGAGATTGGAATTTATACGTGCCTTCCTTGGCATGTCTTTTTCATAGTGATTTATTCGCGTATAAAATTAACATTTAACGTCGATGGAATCTTGATCACACATCAGCTAATCGTAATGGAAATTTCTTCTTTCGATAATAAATATTCTACGATGAAAACTTTTATATAAGATTTGAGCTCATTTATTAACTCGATCGAGAATAAAAAATACGCTTGTTGCATTCATTTAATAGTTCTTTGACGTTGCAAGGTGGGATTATTCAAATATGCTGTTGCTGCACGTATCGCATAAAAGGTTCATTGCTACGCTATGATTAAAAAACATACTATTTTTAGAGATAAACCTCTTCAACCTTTAGAAGACCGGCATTTTTTTTCTTTAAAATTTGCATTTTTTCCACAAAATTTGTATATGTCAATCTGTCTTATACAAAGTGCTTGTCAAAGCTCGAGCCACTGTAGTGGCTTTGCAATCCTCTAAAGGTTAATTTATGAAATTTTTAACTCTTTGAAAACTGGCTTTTTAAAGAGATCATTTACTTTACTAAATTTTTAAATTTGTAAGAAAAACATTATATTTAATCACAATTCATTGAAATAAAATTTTTCCTCTTGACGAAAAGAGTCGATCCTTAAAGGATTAATTATAGAAAAAAACAAATTGACACATTGAATATGTGGATCATTTTCATAAACGTTAATCTCGCAGATCCCAAGTTTTTCCGCCGGGATTTAGATGATTTAAGATTTGACGCTCTGTCACAATCTGACACAGGCCCGGAAAAGGAGCTTTTATAGACCCTAATTTCTCTAACTAGATTCTCGGTTAACGCGGTAACAAAATTGAATCGCCAGGGAACCGACGGCGGCACCGAATTGCGAAATTCTGGCCTGTTGCCACACTCCGCCCGGTTCCGCGAGGCATCTGCGGAGCGTCCGCGGCTGATGGCATCGCTGGTGACGGTCGCCGTCGGCGATTCCGTCGGGCACCCGCGAACGACTAGCATTGCGACGGCGCATTCGTCAACTGATACCATCATTGATAGGCGCGCGCGTAACGTCCGCGTGCACGGACGGCGTTGTGGCTCGGCTGTGTGCGCAAACATTTTCACGTGCGTGACTATGCGACCGTAGGCGGCGGGGGAAGATGGACAAGGGACGTTTGGTGGAAGGCTGGATGCTCTCGCGAGTCCCGCGATACACTTAGTCCACGTCCGGCACATCGCGACAGCGCGAGCTGCTCCGCGTTTTAACCGGCGACGAGGTGTGAGACGGGCCGATATAATTTGGCACCTGCCGCCTTTACGGGAAATCATTTGTAAGCTTGGACGCGCCGCGAGAGATTAACGATGTGCAGTGTAAAGATACGATTGTGAGTCAGCGGCACGATTGATAAAATAATCGAGAGTTATTTAATTTCAATTTATGTTTGATAGATAGATAAAGGGGCGGATTAAGGTAAGGGGATAGATTAATGTCTATTTTTACCAACGCAGATTAATTTTAATCTCAGTTTAACTGACTTTTTATTCTTTTTTAATTCTTTGAACTAGAAAGAGATAAAAAGTAAGTTAAACTGAGATTAAAATTAATCTAAATTCGTAGAAATGGATATAAGTGTAGTTGATGTTTTAAAATAAATACCTTCGAACATTTCAATTAAACTTGTTGCACTGAAGTTTATATATTTTCTGTGTGTTGTACCGAAATTTGTATTATTCACGTGGTCGTAATAATCGATCGAAGATTATGAAAATTGCCGTAGAAAAGAGTTTTATATTTATACATGTATAATTAATTTCATATTTCTATTTACTCATTGACTTTTATAATTTTCTTGTTTATAATTTTAATCATTCTTTAATATCATTCAATTAATCATTAAAAAAGTTAATATTTACTTATATTGATAGTAATATAATACAATATTTTAATATTTAGTTTTACTTTTGACGTGATAAATATTAAAATATATATGTGAAGATATTAGATTATGCTATTACAAATCTAAACATGTAAAAATATTTTAAAATATTTTAATACAAAGATACTAGAACATTTTAATATTAAATAATATTTGAATTAAAATATTACAGCATATAATTGAAAAATTTTTAAGAGATACATATATTTAAATTTCATAGAATAAAATTTATCTTATGCTTATCGAATGCTATCTTCGAAGTGAATTGATTGCAGATATTTTCCATGAATAGCTAGCTTATAATAATTCTTGAGCGTAATTTAATGCGATTAATCAAAATAACACTTAATCTTATCGCTGTTTTCGTGTGGAGTATTAACGTAATGTGATCAGAATTTCTGACGTAGTATTAATTCGAGAGCAAAGCTATCCAGAGGCACGAGCGACAAATATTTGCGATTTGATTTCTAATATATATTTTGTATTGTACATAATTATCAGTGTCTCGATTGATTCATTCGAACCTTATTGAATGCGCGTCTAATTATCATACTCCCACGCACAAACGCCTACGCGACTACGCAGCTGCATTCTCGCGAGATGATTGTTAGATCGAGATAGCTTATTACAGATTATTAAATTCTAATTACCAATACTGTCATCCGCCGTTCTCTATACGGCAAATTTCTCACGAATCCATAAATGGAATTCGCAAATGGATAGATCGATTCCCGATGTAATTTCGCAATGACGTGTCTAACGTCAATTAATCCAATTATTGCATTATATGTTCTTCAGAATACGGAATAGACACGTTTTACAAGACTTTGTCCGAATACATCAACATCATTTAGCATTCAACATTTTAAATGCTTTTGGCATTGATACTTCAATGTTGCTTTTATGTGAGGGATAGCAGCTGGAAGAAATGAAATCGATGTTTGTTTGGATTTTAGGAAGTAAAGCGGCTTCTAAATAAAAGAGGAGGAACCTTGGTTCTCAATGATATTCCTGTTACTCAATCTCTCTTATTACTCGATATTAATGACGGAGTTTGATTCGAAATTTTAAGGGAAGTTGTAAGCACTATTAATTGAAATGAGTGGGTCCGGCGATTGCAGCATACAACCGACGCAGGTGAATAATTTTTTATTGTCGAATGAATAAGAATCAGGAAAGATCGCGAAAAGAATAAAGGAAAATCGGATATCAAAGAAACAAAGTCTTCGCTTTGAGTTAATACGGTATTTTTAGCAATCTTTCCATTAAATCCTGGATTATTGCAGTGACGACAGTCACATATCCTTCATATCGTCAAGATCTATATTTCAAAAGAAATTAATGGACTTTTGTCCCAGAGAGATGACGCCACGAGTAGAGAATTAAAGTCAATATAATTTCTACTTTTACGCGAAACTTCATTAAAAAGCCTTTGATGCACTTTTACTGCTAATAGCATGTATTAATTCAATAATACGTAATTTAGCGCCACTTTCAATATAGAATATCTATGCAGAATTAATTTTCAGTCTTCTATTAATCGATAAAATGTAGAGCGAGCAAGAATATTAAAATTGCACGATTTTTAGACGTTTAGTGGATGAGAAGTTGAAAGCTCTAACACTGGATATCTCTGCTTACAGGAGATCAGAGTCGATAAGAGACGATGGTACATCCTCATACTCTTCGTGTTGTACAGTGCCAGCAATGCCATGCAATGGATTCAATACAGTATTATTTCAAACATTATAATGAAGTATTACAATGTTTCGGACTATACAGTGGACATGACAAGCATGATATACATGATAACGTACATACCGTTGATATTCCCCGCCAGTTTTCTGCTTAATAACTTTGTAAGTAGCGCATTAACGACAAGATTAAATGAAATAGTCAGAAATGTGTGTATTACAGAGATTTGTCATGTGTTCCCTTAGCTACGCTATTTCTTTCGCGTATTCAATTTTTGAGATTATCAGGAAGCGGCTAAAAATTGAACTTCATGATTTTCGTAGGTTTTGCTGACAAACTGCATTGGCAATTAGAGATCGCGTGGTTTATTAAGAATTTTTGCAATGCATAATGCGCGTACAACATTTTATCTGAATGCCACTGAACGATATAACGCATTCCTATTTATGGACGTTTGTCGCCGAGTAACTGGATATAAAATCGTGTGATGTTGAGCAAGATAATCGGATTTCGCGTTATCTCACAGATGATGAAGCAAGAGTCTCGTATTGAGGAATTTCCTTTTTTGAAAAGTTACTTTTCTCCAAGTGATATTCGAATATTTTATTGCACACAATCGCGGATATTCCTGCTCATTAATGCCTGTGCAAGCAGACGAATATATGGGAGGACGGGTGGATTTTTTAGGGCCTCAGATGGACGGTAATCATCGGGGCACTCGGGACCGCCATCGGCTCCTGGATAAAGGTGTTCAGCATAGCCCCCGAGCGCTTTTGGGTCACATTTTTTGGTCAAACTGTGGTGGCAATCAGCCAAACCTGCATTTTGTCCGTTCCAGCTCGACTGGCCGCGGTATGGTTCGGAGACAATGAAGTCAGTAAAGCCTGCGGCATCGGTGTCTTCGGCAATCAGGTAAGGAAGTATCTTTATCATCATCAATCCTAACATAGTATATCTAAGATAGAATTTATATTCAGACTTTGAGGAAATTCTCAAGAACTTTCTCAAAGTCTGAATAACGCAAAGGGAAAATAAATTGAAATTCTCTTCCTTTTCCCACTTTCTCGAATTGATCTCTTTCAACAAGCCGATTAGACATCTTCTTTGAATTGTATCAAAAATCCAGGTGAATTATTTTATTTTCAAAATTTCCTTTAAAACCTTAAGAATTTTTTTTAAAGAAAATATAAGAAACGAAAAGAAAAAATGTAAACAAGTGAAACACAAATGATGATTATATCTTCTGTTTCTTGGATAGAATAAGAATTCAATTTTACATTACAATACGTTTTGTATCTATTATATGTTATCTTCGCGTAAATAAGGTTCTTTGTAAGGATATACGAGAGGAACAAGTATGTATCATCCGTCTGCAACGTGTTAAGCTTCACGAAGCATGCGAATTATTAATCCACGCAATAAAGTCACTCTAATTACCCGGATCAAAGCGCGAGATAATGTTAGCATCGTAATTCGATAATAAGTCAAATAAATTCGATGCTTTTGACGCCCACGTTATTAATTAAATATCTTGTATCTCTTTCCTCGTTCACGCAAATACAGATTGCTAATAATTCGTTATTATACGAAATGAAATTATAATATTATATCTTGATAATGTCATCTCTTGCTGTAAATTAATAACCCAAATTCATTGCATATCCGCGTGCAACAATTTTCATTTTCATCCAATGTATAATTCAATCTCATTTAATTTGATGTAATTTCGATGAAAAAGTCATAATGTTAAAAATTTCTAAGAATTTACTGAAAAATTGAGTGAATGAGTTTTCTATTGAAATTCTTATCAAGCTGATTATTCTATATAATTTAATTTAATTCTATGTAATTTTTCAATCGAGATTTTATTATCCTGAAAATTTCTAAAAATCTTTATGCAAGCTCGTCTCTTGGATATCCATTATTATTGCGCGAGGCCCGATTTTCCGTGACGTCAAACGTCGATGTGCGATAGCACTTGTTATTTCAAAAACGTAAGAGGAGGCACTTGACATTGTCACCGGCGACACATGTCACGTGCGCGCAGACAATGAGAATGGATCCCGCGTGCGGAACAACGGAAGTGACAGTCTGGAGTACTCGCTGATCGACGAGGAGGGTGCCTCGGGAGATTTAAATTGCGACGTGATTAGGTGGGAAACTGAGTCGAAGTGTGCACCCACGTTTAATTTTGCTACCTCGACAGACGGCCGTGTCTGCGCGTGGAACAGCGGATCGACGGCAGGAAGGGGACAGGGGACTCACTTTACGTCGCGAGGGATTCAATTGATCCAAGGTGCCATCGCTATCATTTTATCAACCGTCGCGATCGCACTTTATCAGGGAATCCGTCGCGGTTTAATTGCACCGATTTCGAATATCGCAGTACGATAAAACGGAAGCTTAATCCGACCTATTTTACACAACTATTGCGTGTTATAATTGCGAGTCTGCAATTGAAAATCTCAGCATTTCCCGTCGCGTTAAGAATCACGAATTTTCAGAACAATAAAAAAGAGCACTAATATCTGATTTTTTTATTTTTTTTGCTTTTAACTTCTGATATAAGTAGAAGATATAAATGCAATTATTGTAATTATTTGTAATTATTGTAAAGATGCATATAATAAATGCGTGTTTTTTTCGTTCTAATGGCTAAGATTATATAATAAATAATCTATAAATTTTTTCTTTCTAATGGCTAAGATTATATAATAAATGTTATATAATCTTAGCCATTTAAAGTCCGTAATTTATGAAGATTAGTCAGAAAGTAAAGTAAAGTTACAAAGTTCAGAAAATCATTTGTAAAGCATTTTATTTTAGAATTGACTTAAAATACTTTTAGAACATATTTTTATTTATTTTTCAACATCACTAGTCACTATGGACCTTAATGCACTTAGTGAGCCTGAGAACTAGTTTTTTATGTCATAAAAGTTTTGCCGCTCTTTTAACTACTCTGTTTTCTCCTATAACTATTTTCTATTGTTCATCGATCAACTTGGCTGACGAAGTGCATTGAAGTCCACGGTGACCATAGGTATCTTTTCATCCTTATTGTTTAGCAAATACTGAACAAAGATAAAATGATTCTACGAACGTTGTGAGCGATAAGTGGAACGCACCCTAAGTTGAAAAATAAATAAAGACATGTTCTAAAAATCTTATAAGTTAACTCTAACTTAAAATGTTTTACAATTAATTTTTTTAATTTGATATCTTTACTTTCCGAATAATATAACACATCTCATATACAAAAATTATATGTTTTAACAACTAGTAACAAAAATATTTCGCTACGATAATAATTTGTACAGATGCATATGAACAATATTAATTTAATTTGTTTGGAAAGTACACAATGATTGTATTCTTATAACGACAGATATTATCACATAGATCGTAATTAAGAAAACTCTATGAATTTACACAGCAAACATTTTTTTCTGTCTTTTTCTTGGGGCTCGATAATTTTTAGAATGTTCATCACTCGGATTTCTGTTGCAGCTGGGTATAGCTATCGGCTTCTTATTTCCGCCGATGTTAGTGCCGAATAAGGAGATCTGCGACATTGAAACCGGGCTTCAACTAATGTTCTATATCGTCGCAGCTTTCACATCGTTGATATTAATCCTCATATTACTCCGTACGTGTATCTAATTTTCATTTATCAATTGTACAGTTACGCGATTTGGCAATAAAATTCTGAAATCGAAAGATTTAAAGAATATAAAATATATCAAGTAAATGAAAATAATCAATGTTTAACTCGAAATATTTGTCACCAAAAAATTGTAAAAAACTAAGAGCAAAGAAAACTTATTGAATAAAAATTATTCAATAAGTTTTCAATTTTAAATTATTTAATAAAAAATAATTAAATAGAAATATTCTTTGCAAAATTTTATAGGTATTAAAAAGATTATTTTATATACTTACATAATTGCTATCATTATTCTATATGTTATTATTAATTTATTGCTATTATTAATAGTATCAAGAAAAAAAAAATATATATATATATATATATATGTATATATATGTATACATGTTTTACAAGTTGACATTTATTTATCAGTTTCGGAATTTTATTGTCAAGCAACGTATATTCTTCAGTCATTCTTAATAGAAATCGATAATTTGTAGTCTTCAAGTCGGCACCAGCTTTGCCACCTAGCTCCGCACAAGTTGTGCAGAGAGCAGAAAGAACTAAATCTGAGGGCAGCAAAGAAGTGAAGAATTTTTTCGATTCTATAGTAAGACTGTTCAAGAATCGCGGCTATCTGTTACTTTTAATTAGCTATGGCATCAATGTTGGCACATTTTATGCTATAAGCACCCTCCTGAATCGACTAATCATCAAACAATTTCAGGTAAGTATTTTATACGAAGGTTGCGTATTCCCTTCTCGATTCCTGATTTACTTTTCGATTATGAAAAATTTGATTTCGTGTTTATTAATTTTTATTAAATTACGAAAATTAATATAATTATCGATATATATGAAATCTTTTACAAATATTTGTATTTTTTTTCAGAGATTACAAGCTCTGAGAAAAATTACAGAATATGCTGTTTATAAGCTTCTTGATTATGTCTCTGTTCAATAAAAAGACCTACGATAGCCATTATTTTCTTTTTAGGACAGTGAAGAGGATGCCGGTCGAATCGGGTTAACAATAGTTTGCGCTGGAATGGTGGGCTCTATTGCGTGTGGCATTTTATTAGATAAAACACACAAATTTTGGTGAGCAATCGGGACGTTATTTTACGAAATCGTAGTATTTTGCTTCAACATTGATCTTTAATAGTATTATTACGATAAATTAATTCAATCTTTTCTCATATCAGCAAATGAACTGATTTATAATAATTATTATAAATTAAATATTACAAAGACAAACATTAATAGAGAGATTGGATGCTAAATATTTTTCAAATTGTATTAAATCAAATTTTATCTCGATTTATTTGATAGAGGTAAATATATGCGATTGAAATAATGCAAAAAAAATGCGAATTTACAGGTGTACAACGGTAGGAGTATATATTTGTTCTTTGGTGGGTATGGCAATCTTCACTTTCACACTGGACAGGAACGTGGGGATATATGTTATCTACATCACGGCTGGCATTTTGGGGTAAAGTCCAATGATTATTTTCGCCATATGCAAAACTTTTTAAAATACTTGATTTGTGTGATTTGAATTCTGGTTTGACTAGTTATTAACTGTTTTATATTTTGGCTGAATGTCGTTGAAAATTTCTGTCGTTAGAATTTGGTTTATTTCTTTCCTTAAAAATTTTCGAGAGTCTTTGAAAGCGTGACAGACGCTTAAGTGACTATCTTTAACTTCAGATTCTATTTTGAAATTTTATTTATATTATATTACGTGAATATTTTTACAGCTTCTTCATGACCGGCTACCTGCCGGTTGGTTTCGAGCTCGCCGCGGAGCTCACGTTCCCGGAGCCGGAAGGAACTGCAACGGGTCTGCTAAACGCAGTCGTGCAAATATTCGGCATTGCCTTCACCCCGCTCTATCGCTATTTGCTTAACATTTGGGATGATTTGTGGGCGAATTTCACGCTATGCTGCATCCTTGCAATTGGCGTTGTGCTAACGATTTTAATACCCAACGATCTGAGACGCCAAAAAGCGATGGCTTGACAATCCGAACAACAGTCGCCGTAACAAGTGACGAGTTTCTGCGATTGTAACAAATAGTCTATGACAATACTCCCTATAATTCGTTGTCCCAATTGAATTGGGACTTAACTTATCCCTCGAATATATGCCGTGTACCGGAAGTACCATTTCTCTGAGCCAGGATGAGTGTGTATTCATCCAAGGAAGGTATAAATTTTTCGAAACTAAAAAATGAAACTAGAAAAGTATTAAAAAGATAAAGAAACTCTAAAAACATAGTTGAATAATATGATGAAAAGCGTTTACTTCTCGTAGGACTTCCAGATTTTTAATAGAGAAAGACTATATATATATATATATATATATATATATATATAT
>VBVQ01001393.1:0-13050 GCA_011636635.1 Tetramorium simillimum
GGGTAGCCCCCTTTTAGCGGGGGTGGGCCCTTTGTATGTCTTTTCTCGGATACTTATATTGACGTATATATGTATTTTCAGGCGCGTCCTTTTACAGTACCGCGCGCGGTTCTCAGAAGCCGCGCCTCGAGGCGCATCCGGGTTATGGCGCAACCGAAATTCGTAACCAAGAAATACGATCCCGCGTAAGTGCACAGTCGTCCGCTCTTGTACTCGTCAGGTTATCGCGAGTCCTCTAGAAAATTTATTATCGCGCAGAGCGGCGCCGCCCCCTTATCCGCGCATTCACCCCAAGACGCTCGCGGCGAGGAGCAGCAAGCGTATCGTCGATCTGGCATTGCCCAAGAGAAGGTGCACATCTATTTCCTCGATACTCAGGACGGGCTCGATAAGAAACTTGAGTTCAAAATAAATCTTCGATTAATATTATAAAGACTCGGACAAGTTGTGAGATATTAGAGTATTTTACCATTAAGTTTGTATATATTTATATATATATATTATTTCCACACTTTTAGGTAAAGTTATTGAAAAATTGAAATGTAAAGATTATCTCTTTGCAACTTTAACATTATTCGCATTTTCGTTAGCGTCGGGCGATAGCGAAATTGATAGCTAAGACTTGATCGATGATATATGTACGGTGACTTAAAAGCGATACCTTAAACGCTAGACATCTGCTGGAGACGATGAAATTGGCAGCTACCAAAAACGTGAAGGCAACCGTGAGCGATCTGCTGGCGAAGGTACGAAAGTCGCGGTACCAGCGGTATCGCGTATTCTGCTACGCGCGTCAAGAACGAGAAGCGAGGAAAAAGTAAGGCCGATACATTTCCCACCATCATGTCACTTTTTCCCTGCGAACGACACGCGCATCCTAGGCACACAATCTCTTCGCCATATTCACCCGAGTAACTGATGATCGAGAGAATTACGAGGAAAATATCACAGCTATTTTAATCGTCGCACAACGTGCGAGATTAAACAGCCGAGTTGTCATATCAAAGTTCTTTCCTTATTTTGTTTTTTATTCTATATTTCTTTATTGCACCTTCAGCCTCGGAAATGTCGTGAATTTCGTGAAAGTGCAATTATTAATTACAGTCATAAACTGCTGCAACGGAGACAAATAATTTAATTATACGAATATAGATATTAATTACCCGTTAAATAATTACCTTGATTTCATAAAACCGCAACAATACTGGCGGGCAAGTAACAAAACGTAAGCTTATAAACCCTTTTGTATTGATCGCGCTGTAGTGGATTCAAATTCTACGTTTAATTAACGAAAGGTCATCTGATATTGCCGGAAGTAATTATTAATAGTGCACAGTGAAATTTGAGAGATTGCGCTTACCCTGGGCATTTATTGCAATGGTTACAATCATTGATCAGGTTACAATCAGAAATATCAATTTAATAGTTCTCCGCGATAGACCGCGATGTACACACAATCCGCCGCATTTTTCATCCTTTAACTCTCCGTTAGTGGCTAACGATCTCTAAAATCATATTAGAAATAGCTCTATCACTTTCAAAGTTTCCAAATTGTCAAAAAAAAAAATGTAAGAGTCTTTTTCCTTTACGATTGCAAGCACGAATTTATGATTAACGTTTCTATCATTTCTATTTCCGTAATTTGTATAATCGACATGAATTGATAAATTACGACGCCACTAATGACGTAAGTCTTCTTAAGCCACTGACGGAATCGTTAATCAATCTCCGAGAGATTTTTCCTCGGCAAGGCGTCTTTAGACCCAAATTTCCGCGATAAAATGCCCCACTCTCGTGTCCAGGAGAAAACAAATGGCGAAACTGCGCAGAGCTCTCACAAAACCGGAAGACTGGCAGAGGCATATGCGGATTCTGGAGAGACTGGCTGCTCCCAAAGTCGTCGTGAGACCCAAAAGAAGGAAGCCTGTAAGCGATGTCACTTCCGCTTTCTCATAAATCAATATTAATAGATCTAGATAAACCTGTTGGTCGCGTCGCGGTTTCCGCTCGCTCGCTCGCTCGCTCGCTCGCTCGATCGATCGATCGATCGCGTTCTCCGATATTTTCAGAAGAGGAAGAAATGGAGGCCAATCAACTTCGAGCGAATGTTTTTCTTGGCGTTACCAAAGATCCGAGCTGAGCCGAAGCTGAGGGACCCGTTCGAGGTGCCGCCGCGCGCGCTCACCTATCGTATCACCAAGCGAATGGAGAGACTCGCGACTCGGAAGAAATATCCGGTGATCCTGTTGCGAATCCCAGGCACCGTTTCGCCCGCTGCGACGAAAGCCATCGGTAGTAACACGCGTAACATTGCTATTACAATTATTATCATTCGCTTCGCCGGCACGATCTTCCCGCTTGGATTTCTCCGTTCGATACGCGGTGGAATCGCGTCGTCCATCGATCCGCGGGAACCGACGTTCTCCTTGTTGCCTATATCGGTTTCCCGCACCAATACTATTACGTGCTATTGGATGTCGTAAGTAAGCTCATACGCGGGGTGTCCCAGCGGACATCTTCCCGTCAAGATTCAACGTGAGCTCCGGCTAGATTTTTCCTTGACGAGCGTTTCATGAGAAAAGTCACGTTATTCGTTAGGAATTTTTAAATATAAATTTTAATGGGAATACTTGGGCTGGGAATCGAGCGTTAAATTAAAATGCCGTCTAATATTTATGTCTCGTTGAAATTAACTGAGGAACAAGTCACGCATTTATGATGTGTAAAAACGATCGCACATTCTTTTTTTATGTCAAATAACATTCTATAGACATTTGGAAATTTTATGCTTAAAGTACTTGTTATTTTCCTTTATTTGTTGTCGCGTTTGTTTTTAACAAAGGATCGTGTCGATTTCGTATGTCGGTGATTCTAGGACACCCTACGTAGTAGATCTGTGATTTCGTCGACCCCACACTACACCAAGAAAGACATTGGATTTGCTCGTCGGCGGTTGCGACTGTTCAATAGCTTATGTGGTTCCACGAGGATAGTCGACATATTGTGGAATAAAAATAAAATTGATCTATAAATTGTGAATAATCGCACCTTTTCGACATCCATCGAGCGTCGATGAAAAATAAATTTCGGCTGGATTACGGTTTGGGCAACGTCGACGAGCGAAAATGTTTTTTTATATATATACATGTATATATACACAGAATACGTTAATTGAACAGAGATTCGACGAAAAATTTATGAAATTAATAGAATTTCCCGCGTACGGCGTACACCTCCGGTAATTGATCGCCATCGAATATTCCCACTATTAGTTTCGGATATCACTGAACTCGTGATATAATGCAGAATTCGCGTTATCTTTCCGTTCAACCATAACTGCGAGGTAACGATTTTGTAGCGTTTGATATGGACACAGGAGAGATAAACGGGACACGATCTACACATTAAGCCCGCGGCACACGAAACGTGTTTTGTTGCCGATCTGCCAGCAATGCCGCGCGTTATGCTTACCGTACCGCTCGCTGCAGACTATCATGCCCGCAGCGCTATTTCCTACCGTCGTAATATTAGCGGCACTCTCACCGCGATTGTAATTATTTGATGAGAACGTCGCTTGTAATGACATCGTCGTTTGTTTTCCGAGTTTTACTAGCTCTCGATCATTTTTACCATTACTTACGCTCACACCCACGCGAGCGCAATCTTTCTATCTGTGTGTGTATGTATCTCTATCGTGTATTCTATTACACATTTTATTTTTATATAATTTTTAAACATATACATTATATTATATTTTATATTATGTATACAATATTTTATTTTATTATTCTCTCATTGGATTTTTTACGTGGAACTTTTTGTTATTTTTATTACATTTTACATTGGATATTTGTACCGTCATTTATACTCTTGTTTACATTGACCTTTTGCTGTTTTAATATTCTCTATCCCGGGAGCAAGAGAGGACTCAAATCCCAAGATACGAAATAAATTACATCCATCCGTCTATCTTGCGCACAATTCAGCCATTTCAGTTTTCGCTTCGTCTACGTATATCCTACGTATAGCCGCACGGTTACTCGCCCGTGTCTGATTAAACGATGTCTTTCTTCCACTATCGATCGATGGTCGGCCTGTGCGACAGTAGATTAATTTTCCTTTGAACCGTCGTTACGGCACAGGGGTGCGGCAGAAATGTAAACAAACGGCTCTTAAGTAATTTAAAAGTCGATTGTCGGATGAAATCTGTGTATCGAGGACAACCAGATTGAGCTCTCTCTCCCTCTCTCCCTCTCTCCCTCTCTCTCTCGCCTTAGAATTGCTCGGCTATCATTTCGCACGACGTCCGTCGCATCTAACTTTCTCAGCTCAACATATTCCTAAGGAGATGCCGTCTCAAGTTTCTCTTCAGGCTGTCGTGAAGCGTAACCGACGTCCTTCGTCGCTGGCGTGGAATTTAATTTCGCGCGCGAGACGTTGCTTGATACAAAACGATGCAAGTGCATCGAGTCCTTCGGCGATAACGGGAAGGCGTGCCGTGCGCAAGCCTCTCAAGGCAGAGAGAGCCGGCCGGTTTTAATTTTCGCGTATAATCGCGCGCGCGCGCGCGCGACGAGTCAACGCGACGGGCATGCAACATTTTCCACATTGAAATCCGTCTGTAATAAAATACGAGATACGAGAGAGCACATAGTGGAACGATCGCGCGCAACTTTTACAATATATCTCACGTGCGCAGTGCAACGTTCTATAAAGTAAAAGACGTAAATCAAGATATACATTTTACTTTTCGCGAGAGGCGAGAGAGAAGATTAAAATATCAAATATTAAACAAATTCTTAGCCGTAGTTAATATTTTGATAAGAACTTTCCACCAGCGGTCATATTATCTCAATTTTGACAAATGACTCTGGCTCTTAAAAGGAACAAAAATAACAGAAAATATATTATTCACGAAATTCAAATCTCAGTATTTCGTGAAATATTTTCCGTCGAGATAACTTGAATGTAAACTAACGCGACATTCTCTCTCTCTCTCGCTCTCTTTTTCCCTCCAAGCCTTCCGCCTCGTTAGAAATTTATTTATTTATGACCGTTCATAATCGCGATTGAGTTAATTGACGCTGGCATAAACGGCCCGCATGTTTAGAAATTTAATCCATATTGCCGTTATGCGCATAGCGGTGTAACAAAGCTGCCAACCAACTAATCAAACAAATATCACACGGCTGTGGTTTGTGCGGAAAATGAAATTCGAGCGAGATTATGGTCGCAGTTAGAAAGCCGCGCGCGAAATAATTTGTTTCATAGCGCGGCGCAGTTAGTCTTGCTTCGCGCCCTTAAGCCCGCTGATAAGAATAAGCCGGCGGAAAACCGATGTTAATGGATAGGATTGAGACCATACAGCGTACGGTATAACGTTTAATGCCGTAGCTTCCGAGAGAATAATCGCTCTGGCGAAGCCCGCCCAGCGTCCGGCCGGCATTGAAACGGATCTCCGAGAGGATGCCTTCACCGTGTCGCCGATGGCGTTAAAGGCGAGATGCTCCAAGCGTCTCAAAAGTCTCGCTAAACCGAAGACCTATCCGAAACCCACGTTCAAGAGATTGAGAACTGCGCTCAAACGATGAAGCAGCCAATAGACGTGGCGGGGGGGGACATTGTACACTGTATACCGTATACTGTATGTATGTACACCCGACGCGAAATCCGCGTTAATTCTCCGGCTTGTCTCGCATGTGTACAGAGTACGCTCATTAAAAATTCAGAATATTTGTCGTCGTTCCGTGTGTGAGAGTACGTACGTACGGTACGTACGGTACTCTCGCAAGTGACGGCAGAATCACGTAAATTTGCAATTTTCCCGGAAAATGCATATACTGTAACTGTAATAAACGGTAGCGTTTGGAAAACAAAAAGCATGACGATCATTCATAGTAGAAATCTAATAACTTGAATACCACGGTAGCCCGAATGCCCGTGCGTTTTCGTTTAATGGAATTCCGGTTGTACGGCTTGGGGTCGCGTCGAATATTACCAGAATGATAATCCTGCGCGCGAGATAATCGGCAACGCGCCGCGCGCGCGTTATTATCGCGCTTTTACATAGCCCCCCTCCCCGATATATATTATTCGCGATACATACGCGCGCGTATACACATTATACCGCGGGATACGCATTATTTCGCAACGCAAACGCTATGATTCGTCGCGCGATATATCAAAAAGCAGACACGGGCCTGTCGCGTTGCATTATGCGAGCGTTAGCGATAAAAGCGCGAGACACAACCGCCGTCCGTCGACGTCGTAAATTAGGCCGGTCGCTCGCGATCCGCTCGCAGCGGATTAGCGTTTCATAATGTTGCAACGAGACCATTCCGGCCTGTAACTCCGCATAACTTCGTAAAGACATTCCGTGAGATACCTACCCTTACCCTTACCCTATATCCCTTCGTGAGACGAGACCAGAGCTCGGACGGAATAACACGCGCTGGACTTTCAACTCGTTCTTGGCATTTTCTTATTTTGCGCGAGGAATGCGCGAGAAATACGACACACGCCCTTAACGCCCGGAGATATTAAAGGGACGTTTATCCGGGGCTTTGCCCCGCCGCGCCGCCCGCGTCGCGCTCGCCGGAGGGCCGGCCGAGAATTCCCCTGTATGTGACGATAAATAATAAATAAAAAAATATGAATAATAAATCAACCATGAGGTAATCTGTAATATCCGCTTAATGATCCGTTATAATTAGTTGCATTCAAATTGACGTCGAATTATTACGATACGGTGCACGTATGGTTTGCTGCGGTATATATAATTTTTAATGATCAATTATTCAAACGAAATAGTGCAATCCGCATAATTATTAACTTGTCTAATTAATGACGTCGAATTATTCGTAATTCGCTCGAGGGCCCCGAGCTCCTCCGCTCCCGTATTTTATTTTACTTCACTCACTGTCATGCCCGTTTAATACGTCCAGTGATACCCGAGCGCTTCCGCCGCCCTAAATGATAGAGACATTAACATTCGACGTTGCGAAATTGCTTAATTAAAGGCACGTCGTACGCGCCTTTACCTCCGTCGAGAAGTTAAAGGGGTACGGATGGTCTTTGAATTCCTAGTCGCGAGCATTTTTCTTCGCCGTTACGCCCGACACTTTCCTAATTAACGTCTCGTTCTCGAGCTAATGATGGTGTAAGAAGCGAATGGTCACGGTAAGGAAAGATTCAGAAGGAAGCATTCCGGCCTCCGGCCGATAATCGATACTCTCTCTCTCTCTCTCTTCCTCATCATGTATTTCACGCAATTTCGCGCACGAACGCAACGATAAGCGAATTTTGATCGCCGATATACAAATACAACACTCGTTTCGTGATAAGCTGCGCTAAAACCAGCCCGGTTTTGCATACCGTTATTGCACACGCACGCCCTTGTTTCCCCCGTCTAGCATTTATATTCCAGTTTATAGGAAACTGTCACGATGCATATCGTGCGAATACAATCGTCCGCGCTTTAATAGCGAACGATCATGCACCCATCTAGCAAGGTGATTAATTGAACGCCATTGACATTTACCTAATTGTTAATACATACGCGCTCGCTACCGCATTAAGGCATTAAGCTTTCATATTACATTTTTCGATTCGGTGTATATGTACAAATTCGATTGCGCAATCAAGTCGCGGCTATATTTTAATGTCGAAAATTAGAAAGCTGCCACGGATAATGACGTGACGTGAAAATTCTCGTTAAATCGAGACTACAAATTCTGTCGGGGAATCCACCATTGAAATTCACTGCGGTGAAAAGAGACGCCAGCGTATAGAGTCTAATATAAATTGACCAGTCTGGCAAATTCGTTATATCCCGAAAAAGTACACACGCGTGCTCGCACACATACACTTTCTTGACAATCCCTTTCATCAGGCGAAAAGCGATTGATAACAAACCCTATCGCGGGGGCAAAGGGAATCAAAGGATCGAAAGGCCAGCTTTAATGCACGAGTATAGACTCGCGCTAAAAATTCTAACTTTGTCCGGAAGCAAATTTTGTTTCAAAGGGCAACCGATATCCTCTCCTCTTTCCTACACCCCCCTCGTTCGCCACCGCTCCCTTCATCCCTGCCGCCGTTTGATCTGGCGGAATCCGGACCGCGTCAGTCAATAGAGACAGCGAAACGGGAATATGAAAAATGAATCGGGACGGAGGTTAAAGCGCGTCGAACCGCGCGCGTCAGAGGCGCGCGACGGTTTTGTCGTCGGTCGAAATCGCGACAAGACACGGGGGAGCGTTGAGCGGTGGCGGCTGTGTAAGGGCCAGAGCGGGACGGGATGTGAAGAACCCTCGCAAATACACTCCGCGGTCGGCTTACGACGGATCGACCGCACGGTCGCCGTGCCGCTCGTGCGGAATATAAATGTAAACGGCGGGAATATGCGGCCGATCCGCTCTCGCAATTCCATTCACGTCCCGACACTCCTACGCCCCGGCTGTCACCGTCCGACCAGAATCGCGCGGCGACCCCGGCCCCCCCTTCCGCAAATCTGCATCCCCTTATCGGGGCGAGAGTGCGTTCGGCAACCCGAAACTATGCGCGGCAGCTACTCGTGGTCATCTAATTCAGTGCCTCTCAAATTGGGTTACGCGACAATAAATCCATAATACATCCATTAATCTTGCTTCGATTTAAGTCGAGCGATTTAAACGCGTGCTTCTTGTAGAAATTTCATACGAAGAATACCATGTCCCACTGACACAATTTATTTCATTTGCGGTCACGTAGTTATTTAAAAACTATATCTATAATACTGTCAGTCCTTAAAATTCATCATATTACCATATATATATTCACTTCTTATTACATTTGCAAATTTAATTGACAAAAATTAAATTGACGCAATCATATCAAGGCACTTGAGGAGAAAACCGTATAGTAGATCGTACACTCTTGCGAAGTTTGAGAAGCACTGACTTAAATCGCCCGAATGACAAATACGATGCACGTTGAGGTCGGAATTTATGTACTCTCCGAATATTTTTATAACGGGGATTATACGTTTCGTTTGTTTCATCTGCCCGCTCTTCCAAATCTCTTATTCCATCCAGTGAATCATTACGATGTAGCGTATGATAAATGTGTAAGAGGTAACTGAGAGTTGAGAGTTCTCTTCTCTGAAAACGACTCTCGATAAATTTACTCAACTGCGAGAAACTTTTACGTAGGTACGTACACGAACTTAACTTTGAAATTATGTATGATTGGCTCTAAAGGGATGCGTCTAAAACTATAAATTTAAGCTTTACGAGATGTAAACTATGATGTAAACTAATACGGTGAAATGTATAGATAAATATAATTTCAAAGTTATGGCATTTTTATGAACATTAAATTTTCGCGCAGCGAGAAAATGAGTTGTCTGTATGATTTTGTAAATGGAAAAGACGAAGTTGGCTAGAAAAAGTGGTGAAATACTCGAGTATTTGTGAGAGGTCTTGTAAATGTGTGAATATTCTCGAAATAATATTTCTGACAAACTTTTCGTATATTACGTAACATTTTAAAATAATTACTATATTTTGCGTATTGTAATATATTATAACATCATAAATAGAGTTAAACATACAAGTTAAAACTAGAGATAAATACGGGAATATAATATCGAGAACACAACAACGGAAATGTGGTCGTCGCTTTGCCGGCTGCTCGTCCGATGGATTATATTGATTGAATAAATCTATCGAAATTTCTCTTTTTAATAAATCACCGACATGTAAACGTTGAAATTATACTACGCAATTGATAAATATTAAAATACGAGATTAATTATGACAGTACTCACTAATTAAACGCGTTGCGACGCCGTTCAACTTGGAGTTGATTCGTTCCATAACAGCGACATTTTGCTAATGAATTAATTAATAATTAAGATACGCGCGGAGAGATTAATTGAAAAAAATTAATTGAAATTTAGCACATACAATACATTCACACGTAAATGCCATGAAATATATTATTGAAAAAAATGGCATGGTTGATGTATGTATGTATGTACATACGGCTTGAATTTGATTCGGCGCGATTCAATCTGAAAATAATAAACTACTAAATTACGTTTAAACTGGCAATAAATTTAAAGCGCAACACAAAGTATAATTCATGCATTGTTAAAGGAATAATTATCGTTTGTAAGTATCGCACTAAAACGACAATTTATAATTCCGATTGCACTATTATCGTTTCGATTCCTAGAGTACTTTAACGAATAAATCATATGAAATATCTACTTAAACGATCTTCTCGATACATTTATGAATCATTAAACTCGAGAGTTAATTAATCACGCGGTTTATTGGTAATTGTAACAATTATAGGGAATACGATTGCGTTTCGAAGGATATTAACACGACGTTTTACAGAGAGTAAGAGAGCGGCGTAATATTTCATATTTCCTGCGAAATAAAAACGCTGAATATTCGCTTCCTTGAATATCAAATATTAATTTCAACGAACGAGCTTATTACCGCTATTGTGCGCTTTACCTTAGTATCCCGTCCATAGTAACAATTAATTCCGTTCGATTGAGAGCGTTTTGAAAGTCCCGCGGATATTGTATTACTCGAATCCTAATACGAGTGTGCTCCAATTTGATTAATGTGCTTGCGTGTGTATTATATGTATAAATACGTTTGTGTCATTTGCCATAGCCAAAATTAATCTCGACTCGAATTAACACGTTTCAAAGTTAAGAGCCCGGAGTATAATTATCGCGATACCGCGCCGTACCGGCCGGTCGAGCTCGTTCGACGAGTTCGTGTCATTCGCTCTCGATCGCTACTTGAGCGACGCTCGCTAAAACGCGGTTGACGCACTTCCGCGATAAACTCGCGCGCTCGAGAACATACGATCACGTGAATTGCGGTTGAGACCCGCACAAATTTCGATCTCGGAGCTGTTAATGCTCCGTGTGAAAACTGGGTGAGAGGGCGAACAGCGAGAGAGAGAGAGAGAGAGAGAGCGCACGTGTGCGAGAACGAGTCGGGTAATTACATAACTTACTTCCGGGATGGCGAACGTAAGTGCGCGCTGCTCGTGACATCCGCTAGTTTTCCGGTTAAGCCGGAGGATATTTACTCGATTGCAGCCCCTTTTTTGCGCGATCGAGTAAGCTGAGTGTCCCTGGTCGAAACGCGACTGAAATACGGAAGATAATTTGAGGAATTAACACGACGCAAAGTCGGAACGATGAGATCTCTTTTTACAATGCGTCCCGGCAATAATAATACGTATCGTCGATTCGAGAAAGACTCTTAGAAAACCTCGCAAAATCTTTCGATTTAAAGGTTCCGGAGCTTTCTTTCTTTTTTTCCTTTCTTGAGGAAGAAATCCGATACTTTCCCTATTGAACCGTGGGATATTTATCCGATTGCATCCACCTTACCACGCAATCAAGCGGCATATCGTCGTTCGACACGATTGCAGATAAGTAAGATTTTCAATTTAGGAAATTAAAAAATGTGCGCACAAACATACAAACGCTATGATTGGATTCTGAATACAACATAATGGTAATAATGCTTTAAAGAAAATTTCTTTAAATACAGCCTTCAAATCGAATTACAAACTAAACTCTGCACATTTTTTTTTTTTTTTTTTTTAAGAAACTCGGCAGTTTTCCTGTTAAGCTGAGGAAATTTACTCGATTGCATCCTCTTTCTTGCGCGATCAAGCAACGTTTCAAGTATCATCTCAACGCGACAGAAATATAAATCAGATTTTTAATTTAAGAAGTTCCTAGCTCCTCCGAGATAATCAGATCTAGGAAAATTAAATTTAAAAAATGACGTATCAGTAATTGTTTCTGGCATTCTGGAAAGAAAAACTGGGACTTTAAAATCCTTAAACCAATTCAAAAGTTTGAAACTTTTTTTTCTCATCCGTTTTTCGAGAGAAGAATCTGTTCTAATATTTTTTTATTATCGAGTCCAAGATATTTGATCGAACGCAGTCTCGCATTTCGCGATCGGCGAGATCGCTGGTTCCATGAGAAGGCCGGATTTCGCACAATTGCTATTAATACGATAGACGCGATGATGTATCATTAATTGTTTCCGCACTTCATTAGGAGCGCTCAATAAAATCACGTGTGCTTGTTACGCTTTAATCGCCTGCAATGAGATCGCGCACGCGAGAATCGCGAGAAGGGGATTAACGGTGTGCCATTTCGCGCCGAAAATATTACGCGCGACCTGTCTGTCGCCAGGGCTACGAACGTGCTTCAACGTACGCGCCCCCGTTGACAGCTTCGCGTAATTGCCCGATCAACTCTAATGACTTTAATGCGAAATTTCATACGTTACGGCAAAAGTTTTAATTAAGGTCGCAAGCCGAAGAAAATCCGATTACACGGCGACGCGGCGGAAAAATTGTCGCTGGGAGCGGATACAGAGGCGCGGATTAAATAGCCGCTGCGTTACCGATTAAACTTATCGAGTCGAGAGGGTTTTGTTAATTCGCGCGTGATTCACTTGATTTTACATCTCGGTGTCCTATTATCACGTGTGTGCGAGTTTTAATTCTAGAATTGTGTCGCATACGTCTCGCTTACAATTAGAGAGAGAACTTGAAAGAGAGGGAGAGAGAGAGATAATAGCAATAGCAGTCATCCGATATCCGCGTGATGCATTAGGGGAATACTGGAGATTCGACTAAAACGCTAATCAACACGCACCAATTATCTATTCAATTATATCTCTCACTCTCACTCTCAAGAGTGTGACGAGCTTTCACATTTGCCGATAACAGTCTGTCAATCAGATGTGAACATTATCAAATAAGATAAATACAATACATACAAAAAGTATACACACATATATATATATATATATATGCTTTCTATATTATAATATATAATAAGAATACATAATAAATGGAAATGTGAAGAAAGAAAAAGAAGGGAATAGAGAGGATTGCCTCTATGCAATTTTCATCACTGTGAAAAATGCGGGACTACATCGGAAATGCACAAAAGATAAAATGCTTGCTTTATACATATATTCTAAAGAACTACATGAAAAAATATTATAA
>VBVQ01001393.1:13090-35567 GCA_011636635.1 Tetramorium simillimum
TATGTATTGTGTGTATATTTGTTAATTAAAAATTGATAATCAATTATATTTAATTCTTTATTAAGTAATTTTTTATTAAATTCACAATATAAATTGTAAATAATCACGAAGGTATTTTAGCTGTGCTACAAACATATAAAAATTTACATTATTTACATATAACAATACTTATACATTATACAATCAATCAATTCTTGCCAATATTGGAATTATTACATATAATTTGTACTATATTTAATTATAACTTTCATAATAAGCATAACAATATATACACACACATATATATATATATATGTATATATATATATATTTATATAAGAGAAACCGCACTCAGGATTTCAGTTGCAGAATTTCTTCTCGTTATAATGAAATGTGTTATTAATTGTACATTAAAATATTCGAGTAATTACAGTAAATTTTTTGTGAAATATAAAATGTATGTAATATTTTTTTAAATATTAAAATAGTAAAAATCTTTATTATTTTTGTTATCGCGTCAGTATATCCAGTCAGTACTCCAAGATAAAAAATTTATTACAATATTTTCTTCAATTTCATTCTAAAAAATCGAATAATTAAAATTGGTAATTTAGTTTGTACATTAAAATATTCGAATATAATTATTCCATAATCTCTTCCGTAGAAAATGAAATGTACATAATATTTTTAAAGAAATATCACAATTTTTGTCATAACGTCAGTCACATGTTCCAAGATAATAAATTTACTGCGACATTTTCTTCGTATATATTCCATATCGAGTAATTTAAATTAATAACACGTGTACGCATGTGTTGCGAATAATCTTCTCAATAATGCATATTTCGTATCCTAATAAGTATTTTTTAATGAAATGGCACGACGCGACGTAGTAGGAAACCCCCTTGCCATAATCGTCCACCGCGAGTTTATCCAGCAGTGCCAATCCGTCGAGATATTGGCAGTCTCCCGGCTCCGTTTCTTCACTGATTGAGAGCCGTGCCTGTTGCAATTAAGCAGGAGAAATCCTCGAAGGCTCGTCGAAGGGGAAGGAGGGCGATCGGTTTATTGGCGATGCGCTAAGCACTAATACCAATATATATGGCGTGCCTGCACCGTTGAGGCCGCCTGCCCGCCCGCCCGCGCTCGCCCGTTTTCAATTTGTCCCTCACGAAATACCGCCATTTATCTTTATTTTCCTTAAGCTAAGCCACGGACTTATCGTTATCGGCCGCGGCACGCGAGGCCGGTTTCCTCTGAGGAGCGTTACTCGCCCATCGTTCCGCGCGGATTCAATCTCACGGAACGATCTTTCTGGCCCTTCCCCCGCTTGAGCCTTAGCCATCTCTAATGCTATCCCTCGCGATCATTCGTAAAGGACGAGAAACACACTTTTGGCGTTTCACGGTTGTCAAGCGATTCTCAACCCTCCGTCGTTGGAAAGTCACTTCCGATGTTCTTAGGATTTAACGCTAGCTTTTCAAATTCCTTTGAAATACTGTGAGTTATATAGAAGATACACAAAAGGTGTATCCATCGAAAGGTAAATCCATTGAACTCGAATGCTCGATGAATTGTTGACTGACGAGAGAGATTCGTAAACCTAAAAATTCAAAAAATTCTGAAACTTTGTGTGCAGAGTAGTTTATCCGTAACACAAAACTATTTTGTTCGTGCCGAATTTCAGTCTGAAGGGGTGAAACATCCCTTTGAAAAATATCGGTTTTTTTCTTTCGAGGTGAATATCATTGAATCTATAAAAGATAGAAAAATATTTTTTAAACAAAAGTTAAATGGTTTTAAGGGAACTTTAAAGTTATAACAAAAAATTTTTTTATTTTTCAAAATATCCCCACCACTCAATATATTTTTTTCTAAATTTTTTTGTTATATCTTTAAAATTCCTTTAAAATCATTCAACTATTATTTAAAAAAAATTTTTTTCTATCTTTTATAGTTTTAATGACATTTACCCTGAAAAGAAAAAAACCGATTTTGTTTTCAAAGGAATGTTTCACTCCCTCAGATTGAAATTCAACACGAACAAAAATAGTTTTATGTTGCTACTCTACCTGCACACAGTGTTAAAATGTTTTAAATGATTGAATTCACAAACCTTGTGAGCTATGTTAAATAAGACATGTATTTAAGATTTGCGTTTCAATGAAATGATTGATTTTTTTGCTTAAAATTCCTTAAAGTTCCTGAAGTCTTTGACTTAAAAAATGCGACGCCTTGAAAAGTTATCCTTGAAAAAACGAAGAAAAAGAAATTGGAAAAGAAAACAAGAACAAACAGAAATTGGAAAAGAAAACATCTTGCAAGGTTTTCTAATGTTTCAAGTAAAATGGAGAAAGTTGATTGTTTGACAAAAAGACCTTTTTCTTCCAGGTAAATATGATGTTTAAGTATTTTATGATTACAAAGATTAAGTTCATTCCGCCGGCAATAGTATGATTTATTACCTGTATCTCTTATTTCGACATCCCATTGTGTTCCAAACTCCACTCGAGGACGGCTACAATGGGGAATCGTGCACCGTGGCTGATAATGGACGACGCGCTTTGAATACGCGGACGTACGGCGTACGGTACACGTTGAATTTTAACAATTTGCATAACCGGGACATATGACCCGTACGAATAGAACAACGCGCGGTAACTCACACATTCCTCCTTATTTGACGAAACAAAAGGAAATTTTAGTAAAACTCATTAACGTTATCGCTTTATCGTATATAACCACCTTCACATTTTGTGGTTCTCTAAAGAGAAAGAAAATCTGAAAATAGCCCGTTTGTATGTTCCTCTCACCGATTTGTATCACAATGAGTGACCATAGTGAATATACTGCAACAATAATACAATATTCTTTTTCTTCGTCATCCCCGAAAAAAATTTACATTTCCGCATTAATTCGTTTTTCTCTGTGGCTGTTCAGTTGTTGCGCTGCAGAAAAGAAAATTACAAGGCAATATATATTAACAATAGCAAGAATAATAATAACACAACAATGTAATAGCGTGTTTCGCAATTGTTCTCGTCACGGCTATTGTTGTTGCTTTCCCGAAAATTTCCCCGACGACTATTCATTCGTGAACCGCATGCTGCGAACGATGCCGTGCGCAACTTTACGAATAAACAATGCGCTAGCCGAACGGATAATATCGAAATTAACGAGCCCGTTTATACGAGCGACGATCGATTGTGTTCAGGTGGAACGCGGGTGCGAATCGGGCAAATCCTCGATAGGCGTGGGAAAAAAAAAGGGGGGTAACACGCTTCGCGAATAATTCTCGCCGTGACTTATCGCCGTGACCCTATCCACCCGATTTATTCATACTCGCCGCGAAGCACGGTGGACGTGATCGGCGTCGGTCAAGAGCGCGCGAAATTGGCGCGATCGTAAAGGGATGAAGTAAAAAAAAGGGAAAGGAGGGATGGAGAGAGAGAGAGGGGGGGGTGAGGGGAAAAAAAGTTTCTCGCGTTCCGGATCCGTGTCGTGCGAAACGAGGAAATTGCAACAAGCGCTCGCACGTTACGTAATAGGGGATAATGGATAATAATCTAATATAGCGTCCGAGCCCTCCAAGTTTTGCGCGCGTGCAATCGTTGCATCCTCCCCCTCCGGAACTCTCGAGTACCCTTTCGAGCAGCCGGACAGCGCTCGAAATCCTGGAGTGTTTGCCACCCTCTCCACCCGCCCTCTCGACTCGTCGGGGATTTTTATCCCCAGTGGGAGCGTTTCGCGCTAAGCGTTCGCAAGTGTTAACGATTTGCGCGCGCTGCTTTTTCTCGGCAATGGATTCGTGATAAAAATGGGATGTTAATTACTTCATATTTCTCTCTCTCTTTTCCTTTGGAGGTTTTTTTTCCCGTTGGCTGGTCGACCGGTTGCGCGTGGATTAAACACCGCCGTCGACACAGCTCCGCTGGAAGGATTTCCTTTTAATCTTCGTGCGCGCGAACGACACGGCGCAAAAGTGCGACAATGGCGTTTTGTTTCAAAGAGGATTTATTAACCTTTATTTAGAAGTAAAAACGGTCGGTTCGCCACGAGTACATCCACGTGCACTGGTATTTTCAATCATCCGTGTATCGCGGAACTATTTTTCCATACGGGACGCATTCGAGATATACATCTGTATCACAAAACGACCGCGGCACGGTACACGATCGCTGAATTTATTGTCGCTCGCTATTTATCTCTGCAGTCGCGCGTGTGAAATATAATTAAATATTCGGAAAAGACGCGTAAAAGACCAATTTTGAATTATTAATTATAAACTCATAATTCAATTTATGAATAAATAAACGATCAAATTATATAATTGAAAGCAATTATCCACTCAATTCAATGCTGACGAAGTTGTGCACTGCGGTAGAAAATTATATTTTAATTTTATGTAATTATGCTATACGTCCATTAACTGTATACTTAATTATGCTATATATCTACTATATGCACGATACTATTCCATTCACCCCCCTCCTTTTAATTCTACGTAAAACATTTTTCACCGCACGCGTCGCGGCACGCGAAAATGTAAACTGATTTACGAAAATCCGTTCCAAAGAGATCAGGTTATTCCAACTAATCATTCGCTAATGCGTCTACCGTGCCGCTTGTTGTCGCATAATTTTCTACTCGCTGACAAAGGGAATGATTAATGTCCGCGCGCGGCATCTGCAGCGAGCTACGACTAAATACGCGCTGCACAATACGACTAAATGTGCAGTAGGTAGGTATCTGTCATTTGCTTTGCGCGCACGTGGATTTCGATTTTGTCCGCTTATTTACTTTCGCAACGACAATGTTTATGCCCCGCGTCGAATCGGTCGAAACTGTCGCGGTGCCGTCATCATAAATACGCGAGAAGAAACGCGACGGTGCAAGTCCGAAATCTGACAGAGACGAATAGCCGGCGGACTGTCACGACATAAGCGTGAACGATCGTCGCCGGGCTAAAACGTATCGTTTCTGAAATTCCCGTTATTTTCCCTGCAAAACTCGCGTATCCGCGTTCCTTGCCTGTCGCATTTCAGCGCGCTCGCGCTTATCGCGCCCAATAATTTTCATCCCGCGGCTACGAAAACAATTTGTCGCGCTCGCGTCCTTTCAGTCTCAGGCAAAAACCACCCTTCTTCCCTCGACAGCGAGAACGCTCATTTATGGATGCAACGCGAATTTATGAGTCTTTCGCCGGCGCCAAGGTGCACCCGACGGTAAAAATTCGGGACATTCCCTTCTCCGGATCGTTCCGCAGCGCTCCGGCGAGTGGGAAATATCCGGATATTGCAGCTGTAACGGGAAAATTGCCATATCAGTTGCGAGTTTTGCGAGTGGCAAATCGTGATAAATTCCCCGCGACCCGATGTTAAATTGCGTGCGCGCGCGTTCCATATAAAAATACCGGAACATTATTTCCTCCGGTATTTCCTCTTTCCGTTTCTATCTTTTTTTTTTTTTTTAAATTTTGCAGTCTTTCGATATCCGTCGATCCTGCAAGCATTCTCGGTATTTCCCGCATAGCGAGAAAACGTTAGAGCTAATCCTGTGGAAAATTATGCGAGCGAAGGGTGTCTGAAACGAGATTCCACGCACATCCGTCAAACGTCGTAGCACACGTATATGCGCGCGTCAAGGCGTACGTAGACGTCCCTTGGGAGGCCGAGGAGAAATCTCCACGTCCCTCCCGATTTCGCTCCCGACGCACACTGCACGTAGGTAGATTTTGCGAGTGAGACGTCGCGGAAAGCGGTAGATCGTGCGTGTGTTGCCCGGGACGTGACTTAACAGCCGCGCGCCGCGCCGCGCCGCGACAATAGCGCGTTCCTTCCGGTCCATATGGGGCACCGTACGAGATCGCGCCGCGCCGAGGGTACGACCCCCATTACGCTACGCGAAGCAATATGTCAGCGTGCGCGCGCGCGCACGTGATACGTGATACGTGATAATGCGCTTTCTACCTCCCCCAGGCTTACGACCTCCGCGATTTACGGGGTCGGGAGTTTATGAACTGCGTAAGTAGCGTATACGCGGAACAAAACGCGAGCGGACCTCTCCTCGCGTTATAAATCAGGTTGCATATGGAGGCGGACGTAAACAGCCATCGGTAACGCGAAACCGATAAAGCGCGAGCGCGCACCCCCTGACTCCGCGACTGACGGGAACAAGATCGTGGACTTTGGTGATTTCAGGGAATACAGAGAACTTTGCGTGATCTATCTTTGCTCGGAGTAAACACTCCAAGATAAATTAAGTATGTAGCGGAGTCTTTTTTTAAATTAGGATCTGCATACGGAAAGAGAGATCTCTTTATATAATTATATAATTTATATAATCGATACTGCTTACATTTAAAAATATTTATTTCAAATTGCATGTGTGTTCGATATTTGATTATCTTTAATTGCGAACTAAATTATTCTACATACGTATCTTATTCTGAATTCTCTTCGATCACGTTCAATTTTTACAATTTTTATTTTCTTCCATTTATTTTATTTCTTCTTTTTATAACATTTTATATCGCTATCCTACAGCCATTACTCCGTAATCACGGTTTTTCTACATTTTACCGATTTGCAAGCGATATTTAGTGCCTTCTATATTGACCAGTTTAATGGATTCGCAATAAAAATTATGTCGATCGTAAGTTTCGCGTTATGGTTAATCTATTCCAAGTTTTTAGTGACCACGGTACAATATCCAATATCACTTTATTGCCCAATATCCTTCTCCGTTTTTGTACCGCAGTTTGTACCTAAGATAAATCTTCACTTTTATATCCACGGCTCGAAGCGGAAAATCACCGATCAAAGTAATTATATTCTTCGCCGTTTTTATTCTTCATTTTTGTATCTAAAGTAAACTTACGCTTTTATATCTGTTTGCCAGAGCGGGAAATTGGTAATAAAAGTAACGGAATGAAAAGAATCCTCTTTATTCTCATGTGTGTGCGTGTATATACATATACGTCGTATTTTAAGTGATGGATGGTAATATGAGTGGACATCTGCTAGTATGCGATACGCAGACTTTGTACGCAAGTACCTGTTACAGGTTATTCGTATGATAATGCAGAAAGATAAATGACTGAACGGCAAAGTCGCAGTTTATGCGATTCTCTGTGGAGATGGAGTTTATTCAGAGGTATTAAGTGAAATTCGAGAAAGAGAGACAGAGAGAGAGAGAGAGAGAAATTTTTAATTCATTCGAATGTGCAATATTCAAAATAACCGAGATAATATTTTGCAAATCCGGCGTAACAAATGGGTAATCTAAATACAAAGATTATTATTAATTAATCTCTATGCTGATAATAACACTACAAAAAACACATGCGCCGCGATACGTTTAGCAAAACTGAGCTTCGTTTATTATTTTTGCGTACAAAAATATGAGTGTGTTGTTACACAATTTTAGCGGAACCATATCGATTTTGCGTATATCGCTTATATAACTTTCGTACGTCTCTCACACGTGCAGCGTACAGCGTGCACCCCGATAAGCAAAGATATCTCTCGATATAGCCTGGGTGTGTCAGCGTTACATGTAGAAAATGCCCTCGCTTTTCTTGCTACTCGCAAGAGAGTTCTACGCGCCGGAGTTCTATCGTAATTATATCACGGCGGAGTCAACGTTCAAAAGGTGTAACTCGTTTCCCCATTGCGTACTTGACATGATAATGCAGCGTAGGACGCCCGTCAGCCCGTGGCGACGTGGAAGCGACGCGTTCTTGATACTCGTCAAGCGACGTGCCAGGTGCTTGTAACGAATACTTCCGCGTTACGTTACTGCGAAGTTGTCCCACGTGCATAACAGATGTGTATGCCGCGCCGAGACGTGTCGCGGAAAATCGAGCCGATGCAACGTGTTATGGCGATGTTATGGCAGTGGTATTGTATAAATTAATATTTCGATATAAATGCGAGAGAAAGATCCGGCGAGAAGGGAAAACACGATTTCATCAAGTCTCATTTAAACTCTCAAAGATTTAGTAGGTAATAGAACAAAATTAAATTGAGGTTGATCCAAGTCTACAAACGTAGTACCATTATTCTTGATACACTTTCAACTTTCTAATGGAGTCTTTGCGCACATTTAATATATCAGAAATAATGGACGCGTCATTTTCAAAGAATAGAAAACTTTTAGAAAATAGGATAAATGTGTCTATTGAACCTTTCCTCTCCGTCCATTGTTAGCCCTACCATCTCTGGTATTTTTAAGCTCTTTAGATATTTCGGGATTAACTGTGCTTTTAATCAATCATAGAAATGAAAATAAAAATATGTGTACGCCTACAAAATGCAGGTATATAAGTAAATCCAGTATTTCGAGATCGGCTAGTCAGTCTTGTGGTGCTAAGTTCCCTCGAGTTCAGTCTTCCGAGTTCACACATCAGAATTCGAAAATGGTTCAAGGTAGTGACAATGATTTGCCTACTAAATTTGACTTGTCCAAGGACCTTGAGAAAGTGCAAACTATTCTCCGTCAGTATGACGATTTCCTGGAGACGTTGTTATCGAAGATAAAGGAATATGAAGAAGACTTCTTTAATATACTGGAAGACGATTTTGACGACGATTTTGACGACGATCCATCGAGACTTTTGAAATTAGTAAAAGAAGCACAGAACATAATGAGCTTCACGAGGAAGAATAAAAGGTAGGTGGTTGACTAAACTCGAGAATCAAATCTCCTTCTACATTTATTTAATATGTAGATGAATTTTTCTACTTTAAAAGACTGAATTTTACGAATTAAAATCTACATATGGAACCGAACTCCTAACTCATTAATTGCAAATTCACTTGCTCTCACATGAAACGACATGAAATTCTGTAGATTAGTTGACTCGCGATTACTAATGTAATTTCGGATTTAGAATATCTTTAGCTAAAGTGACAATTTGTGATGAAGTAATGTATTTATTAATATAGTTTCGATAGTACGCAACTGACGATATATCTCAATATGTCTGATAATAAAATGCTGAGAGGGGGAGGGGGGGGGTTTAGCGAAGCCCGCCTGTGGCATTCAGACTCAGTTAGGTCCATTGTGTCTCCTCTTCTGCTTCCTATCGATTACGGAAGTCCGGTTCTCCTCCAGAAGAGGAGTCGATTCCCAATCGATAGGCGTTCGAAAAATGGAATATATATGGAACGAGGAGGCCACTGGGATTTGTAGGGCCCCAGGACCCTTCTGTAATCACTCGCGTTAGCACCGCGAGCCACGTGTCATCCCCGATATGTTTGATACAGAATGCGATCTCAAAGTAGACTGAAGAAACTGTTTAAAGTTTAATGTTCAAATATACGGATATGTGATGTGTGTCAACGATAGCGCATCTCATTATATACAGGGTGTCCCAAAATGAATGGCCAACCCGTCGAGAGTGCATAATTTGCATCCTGCTGAATAGAAAAGTCTTACTACTATTTTACAATTAACGCAATACTAATCGAAATATTATAAAAGATCGACGAATAACTGAATGTTTTATGTTGCCGCAAAACAGTGAGGAGAGTGCTCTAACTGCCACAACTGTGGGTGGAATGGAGAGATTAGGCATAGTATAGGGAGGATCATAGACATATACAATAGATTGGCCCCTTTCGTAAGAAGCACCATGCTCTCGATCGGTTGGTCATTCATTCTGGGACACCCTGTATAAGATTGGATCAAAAGAGCAAAATTAAAAAAATTTTTAATTATTTTATATTATAATTAAATTAAAAAATTGGATTTAGAGTTTTATTACCCATTATAATTAATATCATCGTTATCATCATATGACGTAAGATACATCAACGTTCGATATCCTACTACCGTTTTCCCTATAAATATTATTCAGATGTAAAATAAAGATTTACAATAGTTTAAAAGTTAAGTTAGATTAGAAATTAGGTTAAGAATTGTAAGAGTGAGTGTGGACGAAGTATGAGTTAATTGTAAACCAAGTCCCGCTTCTTGGCTGTGTAACTCTGAAGTGAATAAAGATTATTATAAATATAAATAAAGATTTATAATTTCCAAAATTGTAACATGTTTCAATATATTTTGCGAAAATGAAAAAATATCTGCAACGCCAAGCTTCCGTGTTCTCTCGTATTGTTAACGACCCTATTGGCAACTAATCATTTAGCGATGTATTTAGCATTTCCCTTGGGCGAGTCAAAATAATAAAATTATTCGACCGTAGATACTGATACAATGTGCCTCGCGGGTCTCGAAGCTTGCGGGACACAAACTATTTTGTGTTCTCTGGCAGTGCCTGGAAATTACAGGGAAAATGTGTGGCGATTCTCCCTCTCTCTCTCTCTCTTTCTCTCTTCCGTTAAATTAATGGCGCAATTTCGATGTCCTGCCACGTGACACCGCGGTGTTGCGCGCGAGGGATGTTGCCGCCGGCGAATAGAAGACTGAAACACAGGAACCGAAAACATTTGCAGGACCGCCTCTCGTAAAACAGTTCAAGCTGAAATTCCGTAGCGTTCGCCTTACTTTCGCGACTAACGTATCGCCCGTATTTGCCGTTACGCTATTTACCGATTAGCCATCATTCTCAACTCTTGGAATTATACGGTGAAAGATCTTAAGAATGCATTCGTCTGGAGAAATTACTAACGGATGATTCTCTTTGCCTTTATGTAAAAAAAAGATGAAGAGAATTATATTATCGGAATGGAACAAAGATATCAATTTTTTCTTTCAACGCCAATTGTACATCTTTGGATATGTTTTTATCGTAATTTATCGTAATTTTTAATTTTTTTATTTATTTTTGAAAATTTATTAACTGCTATTTTTTTACGAAAGAATTTATAAAATTAACGATTTATGGGATGATGAGGTGTAGGGTGCTCTCTTTCTCTCTTAAACCGCGACGTCAGTAATAGATACCTATTTAGCAACAAACCCCGGAATGGACGGGACATGTTTTTCCTCGGGCTCGTCTGTTACAAGTATAGCGTTAATATAATCCGCGTTGTTTAAAGAGATTATGCGTGTTCCCTCAGGGATTTGTAAAATTACACTTTATAGAACGACCGTGTATATGGCTGTGTATACGCGATAGCGGATACTTTGTTCATTTTAACAAGCCGTGCTGAGAGATCTCGCCTTCGAAGTTATAATTAAATTTTCCTCGTTAAAAGCGATCCGCGGATAGCGAAGGGAGGCGTGGGTCGAATATTGTTTTCGACGATTCGTTTATTTTATTCAACTTTTAACGAACCGAATTTCAAATGTCGTCACCTAATATGATAAAGTATACCGTGGCGATTTTCAAATATCTCCGATGCCAAATATAACGTAAATCTATATCACGTGTCTGAGATGACGCGAGTGACGTAGTAACGAAAGGGTCCTTGTGTCAAATCCCAGTGGCTCCTTATCCCATTGTGTATCCATTTTAAATTGAGTACCTATCGATCGAAGACTGACACCTCTTCTGAAGGAGAATCTGGCTTCCGTAATCGGTAGGCTAAAGAAGGGGAGGCACAATGGATCTAATCTGACAATCTGAGTGCCACACGCCGACCTCGCTGAGGACCTCCCCCTCATTGCGTCATTGCATAATATCGCGTGTCTCTTTGTCGAAGAAAACTGTTTGAATTGCTGTAATGCCTTTACCAGGAAACGCTTCTTATTTACGCCCGTAGCCATTGTTCAGGTATAACAATTACTCGACTGTAAATTAACGCTAGTTATATTCTCCTAAATAGAATCTTTTAAAATATACTTAAAACTTTGTTCTAGCGACATAAATGTATATAATATCTTCCAGGCGTCTTTCAATTTCCATATCGTACAACCTCTGATACGATGCAAATTGACGTGCATTTTATATTTTTTGCAATTTTCATCTTGTCGGTTATAATCTTTCGATCGAATATCGCAACGGTACATTCTTTCTCTGACAATTTGAGAATTACCTACCTGTCTTTCTTAAATCCACCGTTTTTCAAAGAAATGATTAATGATGACCCATAAGACTGCCAACAGAAGAATGCGATAGAAAGAGAGAGTTTCTTGATATGGTAATAGAAATTGAGGGACAAAAAGGTAAGAAGAAACGGAAGATAAATACGAAAGACGGGAAAAAAATAAAAATATAAGATTTACACGCAGAACAATCAGGGCGAGTATGTCTCATAATGCAGTTGGTTACTTTGCAGAGCACAGAAAATCCCTCGGAATTTGCAAAAGTTAATCCTTATATTCACATCATCCTTATATTCATACACATGCGAGGCGATATGAATGCGTTTTATGTACAGATTTTACATGGAATGTACCAGTCATAGAAAATTCCGCAAGGTAGTAAATCATGCATGACTGCACACGAGGAGCTCAAGGCAGAACATGCCGATTTACGAATTTGGACAATGGTAATGATTGTTCCGCATATAAATCTTATATTTTTATTTTTCCTTTTTCGTCTTACCGTTTTTACCCGTTTCTTCTTACCATTTTGTCTCTCAATTTCTATTACTATACCAAGAAACTTTCTCTTTCTATCGCATTCTTCTGTCGTAGTCTTGTGGGTAGTCATTATTAATCATTTCTGAAAAACGGTAGATTTAAGAAAGACTGGTAGATGTAAGGTCCTGTTAAATTCCGCATTATTCATAATATCCGTTTTCTATCTTATTTGACTATTTATTGCTTCCTGTTGTTTAATCTTCTCCTAATCCTTGTAAAGTCTATTATTCTAAGAAACTTTCTTTTTCTATCAAACTTTTTATTTGATTATTTATTACCACATTTTTAAAAAAATGTCATAAAAGATACGAGAGAAACTGTAAGCATTTTATTAGAATTTATGTTACATATTAATTTATAACTTCATTTTTGTATATTTGTCTTTTACGCGAGAATTTATTTATTTTGCAAAATGTGTATTTTCTGTATATTTATTTATAAATTTGTTATATTTTTTTTATACAAAGCAATACAATTACATATATTTCATGTATATGTGCGAGTGCGTGCGCACAGAGATATAAAAATGTCGAATTATATTTAGGAAATTACAAAAGAAAATACATTAAGTACGGAAGATGATTTTGCTAGAAAGAAACCCCATCGCTTTTAGAGCTGATCTTTTCCACTTGTAATATATTCCCTAAATGACACAGCAAATGCTTGCTATAAGCAATCGTATATCGTCGATGGCTTGTACAAGTTGTCGTTGATTGTGTGAAATAAACGATTGTATGAATCCACACGATGACGCATAAATTGCGAGAGCGCAGAGATTGCTGATAAAACAAAATCTCTTCCATCTTTTGCTTATCAGCGTGTCGGCTACATTGATTCATTTTTCTTCTGGACCTTTGCGTAATGATGCTGAAAGGGTTCGATCGACTGAACTGCCGTCGTCTGCGTTTGACAACGTCACGAGCTGCACGTAACGCGCGCGATCGATTGCATCCTGCATCCAATCGAGAATCAACAGGCTTCGGAGTATTATTATTATTATTTTAATTAATTCTCTTTATATACATTAACTCGCTTCTCGATCGCACGTGCCATCACCGCTCGTTTTAAATCCGTGGCACGTGAGTTAGATTAGAGACTTCTCGTCTCTCTTTCTCTCTCTCTCTCTCTTTCTTGAATTTCTCTTGAATTCGCCTTGCGCGAGACAAAAAGTGTAGCGCGTTTCCGTTCCTCCCGTATCTTTCTTCCCTCTCTCATCCCGTTCGCTGTCCCGCTCTCGAAGACGACGTTAAAATTACTTCCATTTCGCCGCAGTGCGATCACGCTCGCGAAACGTAATCGCGCCGCTTCGCGATCGAGGGCACGTCCCGGCAAGCGTGCCAATGTTCATAAAAATGTTCACGGTGTCGCCGGAACTTTAAACCGCCGTCTATTATTCCGACGAGGCGTAGACGAGCCAACCGAAAGTTTCCCGATAAATCATCACTGCGAGGCCAAGAAGGGACGAGGGTAGAAAGCACGAAGTCGCGAAAGCAATAAATATTAATAGCGAATGGTTACTGCATAATCGATCAGAACTTTTCCAGAGTCATTCCGCTAGTTGAAACAACCTTGTAACGTCCGGATATACCGGATGTCCCAGATTACCCGCGTCTCCTTTCACGCACGTGCGGACGAAACTTGACGTTTATCTTCTTCAACGAAAATATCGCGAAGCGCCGGTAATCCCTGACTGATAAATGATAAAAAATTGAGAAAGTTTCAAACAATCAATCTTAAATTACGTTTCCATCGATTTAAAATTAGTGTTACATAATTATTCGTTTAATAAGTTCAAGATGGAATTTTTTCTAATAAATCGCTCGAGAGAAAGATGACACGATCGAAACTTTACGAAGATTAAAAGTCGGACTAATCGAAGAAGGAAAGTCACTGATAATCTGGAACACCTTATATACGGACAGACTTTGCGCAAGAAGCGAGTTATACCGGGAAACCTTTTTAAGTCGTCCTTTGTTCATTCCGCCAAGGGAAGAAACAATTACCGGACTTTTTAAATACCCTGGCCTGACGCGATCCCGGGTCATCGCTCGTACTTGAAGAAACGTAATTATCAGGGAAACCGTGCAAGAAGCTTCTCGTTTTGTCGCGAGTAAAACAATGGCTTTGTATGGCTGCAGCCATGCGTTGGCGGTAAAGTAATTGTTCCAGCATTAGCGTCGTCTGGTGCATTTTACTACAAGCGATTAGTTTGCTCGAATGTCGCATTAACGATAATTATTCTCATCATTACCAACGGATTGAATTAGGAATTCAAGCATACTTTTTTTAATTCCCGGGAATTGTAAGATGAAACTGAAACAATTATTTCTGTTTTTTTTTTTTCTCCACCAGCAGGAGCAGGACGCTTTGCGAAAATAATGTTCCTTTCACGGTTCTACAAAGATGATAATCTAAAATCTTATCTTTATAACGAAATAATTAGCTACGTGTGGAAACTGGCCAGAATTAGATTTATTAACTTGCTATCGATCGTATTTTCCACCTCATTTAATACGCCTCCTCCTTTATTTAATTCCTCGTTACACATTATGTGCATATTTTATACACTTTCACACATTCGTACATTTTACGTGCGATTTACATCGAGCGTTCTCACGCCGTTGTATTCGCACCAGTTACAATATTATTATTCACGATATATATATTATTATATTTGAAGCTGGTATCATTGAAATTACTAATGCCGGTTTCACGATGACTCGATAAATATGTAAAAGCGTTACAATGTGCATTTCGATATTACAAACTAATGAGACTGAGCTTAATGCGGGATATTAGTTCAAAATCGTCGCTGCGTTTAATCGTAATATACACCAAACACGCAGCACCACGCATATATGTGATTGTTTTCGAGCACGTGATACGAGTAATTATCACGCTCCACGTCCCAGAGACACTGGAAGGCCGCGTGCATACTTTGTTGAAAGCGCTGGATTATGTACACTTGCGTTACTATCTTGTACCTAGTCGCACAGTCGTGTTTCATCAGAAAATAAATGAATATTGTAATTATCATTATACATATATCGGGCGGGACATGTTCCTAATAATAATGTTTTTTAGTTTTATACAATTTTTCTAAACGTATGCTTCTAAAATGCTGCTCGGGGAGCGAAAATGTCGATACTTATTTATGTTGTGTACACATATCGTTTATCATTTTTTAATAAAAAATAATCATGTCGCGTCCAACGCGTAAAAGGAGTAAATTAAGATGGGTATCTCGATATACGTGGATACAACAGCGATCCATGTCATCCTTTAAAATGTAAAAAATGACGGATATGATACGTGTAATTTTACAAAAGATCACAGCTAGATGGCGAGGAAAGTGAGATGGCGGGAATAAGTGAGAGGAAGTGGAATTCAATCTGAACGAAATTTGCATAATTTCAATACCTGTCGTAATCCTTCTTGCCGACAGCCTTCAGCACGTCACTGGCAATTTCCAAACACAATTTTGACGTCTGATCCGGTTGGTATGATGTTATCGCCGATAATTTGATCGCCATTACGTCACGTACGATCTTGTCGACCACCGCTGGGTGAAAAGCTCTAAATGATTCCAGACGAAAGGTGTTCTGGTATCTCGGTATCTGGCCAGACACGACAAGAAGCGCTGTACCAATATTGTCCGCGGAGGTGGAACTTAACGCGGCAATAAATCAGCGGAAAGATTCAACGACGATAATAAATGAAACGACCGTGGAAACGACCGCGCCAGATTATAAGAAGACGTCGGTGGTGTTGAAGAGTCATAAAATGCGTAATATCGGAAGGACATACGGACGAAACGTCAACTTCTTCTCAAGTTTCGGCACCATTAACCAAGTTTCGGAAACGCGGAGATTACGTCGTCCCCCAAAAATTATTGCGCGAAATTTTTATCTAATTTCCTTTTTTTAGAGAGAGATCTCATTTCAGGAATGCGAGCGAGTCGATTCTCGGGCACATCGAGATTCACCTGTATTAAAACTTGTTCATTTTCCGCGCTCACTCAATTTATTTGCGTCCATCCAATTTATTCCGCCGCACTAGATGGAGAGAACGTACCTTAAGTCGATCCCCGCGCCTGTGAAAGAGTATGCCGGCCCCATTGAAACCAATCATGGAAAGCTTCGACAGCGTTTTTCTCTTGGTCTGGCTCTGTGTCCGGAAATAAGAAACACGTACCATTTTAGATCCCATAGCGATACTCTGTAACGCTCAATATAACGCTCGGCAAAATGAGAGAAAAAAATATAAAAGCGGTTTCCTCGCATAAATTTCTTAGTTCCTCCGATTGATTTAAATATTTATAGCACCCACTTTCGCGCATTGTAGAATATTAAATCGATAAGGGATACATGTTGCATTAAAAAGCAGGGAACGAGAATAACATGGATGATATGCACCGACATAAATATTATTTTCGGGACCAACACTTTCGGCTATCAAATTAAATTTTGAATCACTGAGAAATCAATTCTACCCTCGACCCTCATCCTATTTATTCTGCAATAAATGTGTTATCTTCGCCAAATATACGTGACATAAAATTACTAACCTGACGTCATGTTTCTTTTTGCTACTTTTACATGTATATTTAGTCAGATTTACCTCTGTATCCGTCGGCAATCGAACGCCCATTCTTTGCATTATACTCTGCCATAATTTACTCTTTGATCCTGGCATCGAAGTATCTTGTTTATTCTGGTGTTTACTCATTTTAAGTAGCCTCTAGTGACAAGTGACATAAACGAATTGTCTTCGAAACGAGGGGGACCGTCGCGAACGGTGGCGCGGAACAAAGGACGCTCATCAAAAGAATTTCAGCCACGAAGCTGAAAGGAGGAAATTATTGCAATCTCCGTCCGTAGGTAGTTGGCGAGCAATTTCGGCAAATAATTACGTGCGCTACGCCGCGATAAATCCTGCCGCAGAAACGTCCGGACGCGTTCTACGACGTTTAAATGGGACTGTGACCGAATCTTTTTAAAACACTCTCTTTGAGATAATAGTTTCATTTTTTTAACGTTAAATCGATCCCAAAAAATATTAAATTAAATAATTAAATTGAACACAGCGGTGACCAACCCCGGTCGTTGTAATTACGATAAATCTTTCACAAACTTTCAGTTGTAGGAATTACAATAATAAAAACTAATATTTTTTACGTTTTTACTTTTGAGACTTTCGATTTTTTATTCTACTTGATTTTACATTTATACGATTAGGTTACTTTACATAACGACAATCAGAACAGTGGTGAATTCTGTGCCGGGCAGCATCGTTCCCCGGTGCAACGTGCACTCTTGCAAGTCTCGCTCCCGGCTGTCTCGGAGTGTCGGACTCAACGGGACCGTTAAGTATCGGATCGAGATCGATATCGTGCCGGTTCAGCATGGTTGGGCATCGACACGGTTTGTCAATTGCAGATGATCCCGCGCCACAAACGAACCGCGTTTATCCGACGCTTGTTGTAAACACCACGATCGATATAAGAGGAGTTACGCCCTCGAGCTTTGCTAAGCTTTGAACGGTAGAACGTTAAGTACTTCCTTTGACAAACTAAAGGAAATTTACCTACGCTCTCGGGGCTCAACTATGCTGAAAACACCTCGCCTGGGATTTATTTAGTAATCGCTGCAATATTCAGATACTTTAACGAATATTAAGAACGCCCAAGATAGTGTATCGCGGTACGTCTCTTCTCTCGATCGATCTGACGCAGCTCACGTCACAGTTTGATTGAACAGTGATCTGCTGCACTACTGCAAACACGTTACGCGCGTAATAAAAAGCGTCTCGTCGAGAGATTTCGTTACTGGAAACGCCGACCACTAATAAAATCATTAATGCCATCGTGATTATGATTTGCATTACAATGACGTCATTATTACCGTAGATTATCATAAACTAAAGCTGTTACAAAGCCACGTTACGCGATGATGTCGACATTACTACTTCACAATGCTTCATTTTAGCGCCGTATAATAATTTGAGTTAACTGTAATTTTCCCTCAACCTTTTTCGCGACCACCCAGACCGCTCGTGCATACAGAGGCGCAATAAAGGTAAATGAGCCGTTCCGCTTCCGTTCAACGAGCGAAAAAGTTCGGGATTCTGCCTGTTTTATTTTTTTTTATTTTCTCTTCCCCTTTTTAACTAGACTCGGCTAAAAGCAGAAGAGGATTGGATAAACAATCGACAGAATTTCCTGGACGATCAGCAGTTACGCGGCTAACTTTCACGAACGTGTCGCAGAAACTCGTTGGCTAACTCGATAAAACTCCGCTCCCGTGCCGTACAAGCATCTAATGCGGCGGCAGCCGCCCGGTGTAGTTTCTTAGCGAAATTCCTAGATGCGCGACTCGGAAACTTTTTCTCTCTCTCTCTCTCTCTCTCTCGCTCTTCCACATATATTTGACATCCGCGCGGATAATGCCACTGTCTGGCCGAAAAACCGATAGGAATCGTTGCGGCGAGACATTCACATTTCACGACGTTCATTGCCCAGCCGGGGCTGAGATGTTGAATCGATCGTTAAGTGGTTCACGTAACGAATCAATGTTTTAGAAGCGAATTGTCTTAACACGATTTGGGAGATTGCTATTCGTGGCGTTTTCAATCAGACACCCTCGTCGGGCGCTCGTCGGCCGAGATCGATCTGAAATCGATCGTTTCACGGCGAGAAGATTGAATCCCTCGTCGAGAAGAGAGAGTAATCCCTCTCACAGATGTTGAGCTCGAAGCGTTAAGTATTTTTGTGACTAAGCTTCGCACGCTCACAATGCTAATCTCTCCCGCGCAGATCCGCGAAACGATCCATTGTGCCAGTTTTGGCAACGGCACTGGAGCACTATTATGTGCGGAGCCTAGATTCCGTGAATCGGACGCGAAAAGAACACGCCATGAATTTTCTTTTCCGTTTCTTTATAAACGTGTCTTGCGCCCCATCCCACCCTACCTCATTCTTTTATATTGTATATACGGCCCCGCGGACACACGCCACACACGTCTTTTCGCTTGCAGAGCTTCGACCACGGGGCGAAACTCTTCAATAAAGGCTGCATTTGCGTGTATAGTGCATTCCTCGAATAATTCAACTTGCTTCGCATGGTTTATACGGTTCACGTACCTATTCGTAGGAAACCGGCGCGCGAGCGCGACTAGCACCAAACAACATTGTTATTGATTAAACTTCGACGCGGACTGCCGAAGGAGTTTCTCCATTCCCCTTTGCGGAAAGTAGTTATTTACCCTTTCGATACGCGGATTTCTTACGAGCCGCGTTTGCTCTCTCTCTCTCTTAAGTCTAAAAGAACTAGAGAGCATAATAAGTGTCTCGGCGCGTGATGCGGAATGAGATGCGATAGAGCAGTGTCCCAGCACCAATTACGCCCAGGCTCGCGGCGAATGGGTTTTTCGCGGCTTTTGCGGAACCACCGACGCGCCGGGATTTTCCGCGGAAATATCCGTGAAAATTGCTTTGCGCTCAAAAGCTTCACGCGATTACGGCGTAAACTCGTTCATTAGGACGATACTCGCGTGGGTGATAGCTCGGGCGCGTTCAAAAATTCGATCATCCGACCTAACTCGCGCGCGATCTCACGTTAACTCTCTCTCGCGCCGAGATGGAACTCGCCCTCTCTGCAACTACGTTCTCGCACCGACGTTCCCTGGCTGTCGTAGCGAGAGACGAAAATTTGCAAACCAAGTTTGCGAAACATTACGAAACTCGCGAGAGAAGCCTCTCGCCAATCCGCACATTTTATTTTGAACGTTTCTCAAATCTTTCTAAAACATATTTATTTTTTCCGAATGATGTATTATAGTTTATAAATATGATATATATATATATATATATATATATATGACCAGTTTTTATATTATATTCGATTATATTATTTTATAGTTTAATAATTTTTAAAAATTGAAAAATTATAGAAATTATATTCGATATTTTATAAAAAATGTCAAACCACATGCATGAAAATGTTGTGAAGAATATTCCCAATTCGATGTGAATGATTCTTTTTGTGTTTCCATTTACATCACCACAGGACAATATGTCATTTAATATCCGTTATCATAGCGACGATTTTTTCAATTTACTTTTTTTTTCATTTGGCAAAATGTATAATATGTACGAGTCTAGTATGACAGTTAATATTTTTGTATTATAATTCTGTAGAGTGTACGCTTCCTGCCAGACTCTTCTCTCCAGGAAGACGCGCGAGCGTGCGGGGAGCAAGGGACTACGGTCCGACGATGGAGCGAGTAGCAGAGATCGACGTTACGTCCGCCATGAATTTGCATCGGACGGCGACTACGCTTCGCGGCGGGACGTCTAACAGATGCTCCCCGCGCGCGATTTGCATAAAATGAGACCGGACAGGATCCGGCAGCTCCCGTGGGGGGGCTCGCGCGCCAGGAAAGCTTCCCCGGTGCCCGGATCACGGTTTCCCGGAAAGAGCCCGTCGTTCCATTATCGGCGCACAGGTAGCGGCGATTCCAGGATTCTCCACTGCGCCGTCGAGTAAGAAGGGTAACGCGTTAACCCTTTGACCCAGCATTGGCGAACAGCGCCGCAAATGCGCGTCACGCGCGTGCTTTTACGGATTATGCTTTTCCAATTCCCGCACTTAACGCTAGGATGCCCGTTGGCACGCTTTTATATTGGGTCGTTAGGTTTTGCGAAATACGCCGCCAAGGGGAGTGGTGTCGCGCGACAATTACGTGAATTGTGTTTGTAATTTTTTCTTTCAATTTTATATTATATTACGATGACGAAGGAATAATCGATTTTGACGAGCTTGGCTGAAAATGCGTTAAAGAAACAATTCGAGATCGAGTTTCTAATAGTTTTATTATTAAATCTATAGGAGATTATAATTAATATTTTCTTCCTTTCTTCCTTTGCTTGCACATTTTAACTTACATGAACTCTCAGTCGCAGCAAACAATGGGCAGGGGATGGTGATGGTGATTCACATAAACAGACAGATTGTGTAACTCCAAAAAAGATTTATTACATTACATACATGTTACATCCGTACTGACATCTGCAGGGGGACAAGGGATATTTGAGCGATCATTATTAGTGTCCAAGGAGTCCGAGCCGATTAACATTCGTCAAACAGACGACTTTGAATTAGCGTAAACGCATACGTCGATCGTGCGAAACGTCCGCACGAGAGAGAGAGAGAGAGAGAAATAAAAAAAAAAAACAATTCGGCTATGCTGCAAATCATACGCCGGACACACAGTGTCATCGATCCCTCTCTATCCGGAGTGTGCATCCGTGCGGGGATGTCTCAGGGAACGAATTCGGGAGGAATTCGCAAGAGATTGGCGGCGCATCGCTCACCGGAACATGGTGTCGACGAGGAAAATCAGGACGAGCAGGACGAGTCTCCTATTTACATCGCCGGTGCCGCCGTGCTGCATCGCAGCGGGATGCTCGCCTAGAAAAGAGAATTACGTCGGGCGAATAAGGTGTCGCTTTTGTGTCGCTTCCTCGGATCTTTACGCGTTCCGATCTCGTCAATCCTTCTCAGGTGCTCGCTAACGAACATTAAATTTATTAACGGCCCGTCGCAAAGTAATAGGACGAAGGAAACGAGTGCTGTGTGCGCGAAAGGGATCCTCGAGGATTTAAGGATCGTGGAACATCGTCCCGAAAAGGACGAGAAAGACGAGAGAAATTGTTTGCAAATGGGCCAGTCATCCTTCTCGTCACCCGATATCGAAATTATTAATTATCGACGGATAATTTATTTGAGCTCTCTATTATAATTTACATAATATTTATTCCCGCAACGAACAAACGAACGAACGAACACATCATTATTGAATGTCACGTTATGGAAAATTGAGCAAGACTCAATTTTCATCGCAACATTAAACAGTTGTTGCAAAGATGATTAATATTTTAATAAATAGACCACGTTATTTATAGATCAACAACAAATATATTAATATAATGAATGGCTGTCTC